>JAJOOS010080725.1:0-120236 GCA_029582725.1 Solanum chiquidenum | reverse complement strand
GCTCGATCATGCTGACTCCTCGATTCTTGGAGGCAAGTAATCAGCTATGATCTTAGCTATTGACTACTAACCACCTGGAAATTCAATTATTCGGTACAGATGCTATTAGATTAGGTATGTTGCAATGACCTGAATATGGTCATTAACAGTTGATTAGGCTCTAAGATATTTAGAGAGGAGTAGACATGACATACTGCTTCAGTATCCAAATGTAAAGAATAATTTATCTTCATTAAACTGGCGAAAGAAAAAACTTAAATCAGATACGTTCATCATCAAAAGCTTGCCTGTCTTGTTATTTTTGCCTGTTTAATCTTGTATCCATGTTGTACACTGCCTCAACTAACTCAGATTCACATGACGTAATACTTGAGATTAAGATGGAAATCAGGCTTTTAACTACTTGTGAATTCATGAATTGCTTAGGCTTTTGTATGTGAACGTTCTTACTCAAAAATATACATGGAAGGTTTGTCCAAAAGTTCTAAAAAAAACATAATCTAATTCCAATAGAAGCTGAATAAGAATAATTATTTTTAAAAAAATTGGTGCATCCTTGGATGTCTTGTTAGTAGCAGCAGCAGCAGAATGAGCACCCTTTCACAGAGCTTTCATCCCTTTGCAGGACTTCATGTGGGCATGAAGTTTCTCTGGCTTGAATGGTTTCCCACATTGCCTGCAACACACATTCATAAATTAAATACTATGCTGACATTTAAGAAAAGATACTCCCTCCGAACTACTTTACTTGTCGAATTTACTAAAAATAGATAGTCCAAAATAATTGTTATTTTATAATTGTGTATTTTCCTCATGCCTTGAATCATCCATTTCCACAGTATCCAACACTAAATCTGTTCTTCATACCTCAAATCTTCTTCTAGTACCAGCAATTGTCTTATTTAGGTGTATATTCCCATCAGTCAGCCCCCTTTATACACATTGTTCATTCAATTCATTTTACTCATAGGTTATCAACTTTGTTGGCTATATTCCAGACATACTTTCCTGCTGCAGCTTCATTCCATTACACACAATCAGTGATCCCAAGTCGTCCTTTTCTTTTTCGCTTGCATACTATATCCCATGAAAGGAGAAATTCTGATAAGATTACCAAATTCAAATTCTGAAAATCTATAATTTGCCTTTCCTGTAATATTTCCTATTCACAATTCCATTGTAATTCTATCCCATTTTCCGGAAAATTGGGAATACCCTTATCGCCAATTCTGCTGCATATTACTCAATTTGTTTCGACCTACCTTTCAGATTTCGTCTTCCTAAATTGATAAGAATTGCTTTTCTTCAATTTCTGGTTTTTAATTTGTTTCAATGTTTGAAAATCAGTTTCTTATGGAGGTTGTGGAAGGAAAACTATGGATATGATATAAATAAGCTTAACAGACCTTTTGGTTGGTGAAATTTGATTATTTGCTTGGTATCTGATGACTTTATGGATTGCAATTTCTTTTATTCTTTGAACCCCTAAGTATTGAAGGATTGGTGACTTAATGTGAGGACATTGCTTGATATTTTAGGCATAGATTGAATAAAATTATTTGAAAGTTACTTATTGTGATCAGTTCAGCCCATGAATTTTGTTTGTTGGAGTGTATTTTTCCTGCAAACAGCTTTTTATCTTTCAGCACCTGTTTAGGCAGTGAGAAAATAATAAACCAATATACATGTATATGCAGCAGCATGGTATTGACCAGTTGAAGCCTAAAAGTGAAACACAGGTTCCTCGAGCCTCACATTTTCACCTTGGCTGTCATTTTTTCTACTAACATTTAGTGTTCTAGAAGTGATGGGCACACCCAGGTATTTAATTGGTGGTTACCTCTGGCGTATTCAGACAATTAACATATATCATTTACCTCTTGTTTCCCCATGATGGAAGTATAAACATTAAACTTTGTAGCATTTGTAGTGAGCCATGTGACCTCTGAGAATGTTTTTATTCCTGATCTTATTAGCATTAACACATATGTTATATTCCCTTTGCAAAATATGAGCATGTTTATCTGCCAAACAAAAGTTTTTCAGTTTCAACCACCCATAGCATCAACGCCTTTGTGAAGTACTTCATGCACACCACAAATAGCAGTGGGGGATATAGTTCGTATATATGTGTAGCTTCATATTATGTATGATTGATTTATCTTTGCAGAAACTTGGCATTACAATGTATGAAAAACATAATGTAATGTTGCAGATTCTACTTTATATTAAATCCTATAAATTTGTTCTCTTTTTTTTACACAGGTGTAAAAGGTGAGAATTGAATCAAGACTAATGCAAACTAAGTATCACCACATTATTGGTACTTTGGAAGAAACTTCTACTTTTCAGTCTCAGTTTAGGAGTAATATTTCTTCTATTTCAGTTAGATTTTCTTGTTATTGGACATATTTTATTTTAATTTAAGGAGCTTGTAATGACATATTACCTTCATATATTTTAGTCGTTTTCAATTGTATGATCATGGGTGGATTTCATTATTATCTAGCATGTTTTCTTATTCAATTTTAGATTTATGCAACTCTATAATTTAAAAAATCACATTGATATAAAATAATTAAATGTCATCAATGAATGCAATTGGTGACAACAGATTTCGTCATTAAAGGTAACTTTTAGCAACGACTAAATCAAACTTTTTAGGACAAATATTTTTATCACGAAATAAATAAATTCACCATTTAGTGACAAAAATATATTTTGGTCGCAATTTCCTCCTTTTTATTGAAGACAATTTTTTATTTTATTTTATGACAATTGTAATTGTCACTAATCATGATAATTTATTGTGACAATACATGTTGTCGGTAAAAATATTATTTTTAGTGACAAAATGATAGATTTAACCACAAAATTATCAACCTTTTTTATAATAATAAATTTGTCCCTAATTTAAACATATAAGGACAAAATGATTTTTTGTATATAAAAAATAGTTATTAGTGATGATATTACATTTATTCAACTATGAAATACATATCACTTTAGAGACAATTGATGTCGTCACTGATTAACCTAAATAATTAACGACGCTATAATTTTGTCGATAGTAATAACCTTTTTAGTGATAAAACATACTATTAACTACAAAAACATTATTTTTTTATCACAAATAAATTCGTCACAAATGCTTATTCATTTGGGGACGATTTTTCTTTTTGTAGTTAGAATAATACTTTTAGCGACGAAGCACTAAATCGTCTTTGTATACTTTTAGCGACGCACGTTTAGTGACGATTGATTGACAAATTTTTTTTCGTCCCACAAGATTTTTAGTGACGAAATACGATTTATAGATGACGAAATTATTCGTCCCTGATATCTCATACAAAGGAACTACTTTTCTAAGGATATTTATTTAGAGTTTGTAGAATACGTGTCCAACTAGCCTTGTGTTGTCCTCTTAGATGAATATGCATTGCAATCTCTCTAAGGACCTTGTCAGCACAGAGTCGTCCTCGTTGGAACCTGATTTTGTTCCTTTCACTCCAAATGATATATACCATCACCACAAAAACACTAGTCTTGATCTCAGCACCTCCTGCCTTCTTTTTCGCAATTTCACTGATCCAAGCTATCTCCGTTCTCCAGTCGTGAATACTTCTTTGTGTTCCCATCTAGTTGCACATTCTTCCCCATAATGTCTTTGCCACTTGACATTCAAAATAGAGATGTTCAAAGGTGTCCTTAGTTCTAGTATAGAACACACATTCAGATGGCACCGGAATCCCAAATTTGTCAAGTCTATCAACAGTAGCTAATCTTTTTTGCACAGCTAGCCACAATATGAATTTGAATCTTGGATGTACTCCTTATTGCAAAGTAATGCTCTTCCATTCTACTCTTGGGAAAATAAGAATGACATAGTTATACATCTTCTTGATGGAAAACTTCCCAGCTTTTTGTACCTTTCCAAACTCCATCATCAACTCACCTTGTCCTACTTGCCTTTGGATTATCAAATCTCTTGTACTCAATATATTTCGCACTACCCATGAAGCAGCAGTAGGTAGAGTGACAGTTTCAATCCCCCTCTTGTTTATGAAATAACTATTCACCCATTGGATCCATATGCAGTCTTTCTTCCCAGCTATATTCCATAGTTGTTTGAGTATTGCAGCCTTATTCCACAACTTAAGATCAATAATATTTAGTCAACCTGCAGCTTGTGGTTTGCATACTGTTTCACATGACACTAAAGCTCTCCTGGAATTAGTTATTGCCCTTGTCCATAATAAGGTCCTACAAATTTGTTTTATAGTCTTAATAACCTTCTTAGGCAATACAAATACATGTGCCCAATAAGCTTGGACCCTAAAAATGACACTTATCAATTGGATTCTTCCAGCATATGATAATAGTTTGGCTGACCAGCGTGTCATTTTGGCAGTGATTCTCTCAATTAAAGGCATAAACTGATTGACGCTAAGCTTTTTTGATGCCCATGGAACCCCCGCTTATATAAAAGGCATAGTGCCCTCAGTGTATCCAAGTTCTTCCAGCAATTTCTGCTTAGTATGAGCATCCACTCTAGCTATATACAATAAGCTCTTATCTGCATTTGCATGCAATCTTGAAGCTCTAGAAAATTTCATGAAAGCTTCATTCAAGAGCCTAATAGAAATTAGATCAGCCCGGCAGTACATTAATATATCATCACCAAAACAAACATGTATACTCTCTAGTTTCCTACACCTTGGATGGAAATTGAAGTTTCCATTTTTTGTGAGTTGTTGTAGTTCTCTACCCAGATACTCCATTGCCAGTACAAATAGATAGGGTGACATCAGATCTCCTTGTCTTAATCCCCTCTTAGCATGGAAATGTTTTGTTAACCTTCCATTCAATAACAATGCATAGGATACAGTGGTCACACAAGTCATAATCCAGGAAATGAACTTAGCAGGAAATCCCATCTCAATCATTAATTGCTTCAAGAAACTCCACTCTAGTGAGTCATATGCTTTCCTTATATCAACTTTAAGTACACATCTAGGGTATATCCATTTTCTTCCATAACTTTTGAATATTTCATGGCTAAATAACACATTATCCAAAATACTTCTACCTTTAAGAAATGCGGATTGAGCCCTTCCAACCAGCCCTGCTATTACATTCTTTAATCTCCGTATAAGGACTTTTGAAATAATTTTGTACAAAGATGTGCAATATGCAATAGGACTACAGTCCTTAACTTTTGTAGGGGATGGAACTTTAGGAATTAAAGTAATGGTTGTTGTATTATAGCAGGTAAAAGAGTACCATTGATAAAGAATTGATGAACTGCTTCCAGAACCTCTCTTTTGACAATATCCCAGTTCCCTATGAAGAACTCTATAGGAAAAACATCCACCCCAAGAGCTTTTTCTTTAGGCATACTCTTGATAGCTTCAATAATCTCCTCTTGTGTTACCTCTTTTATCAGCTCCTTCTATTGTTGTAGAGTCAAGAACACAACTGTCTTCACCACCTCAACATTTAAACAAGGCAAATTACTAGCACTAACACCCATTAGTCCAGTAAACATCCCAATAAATTCAGCCTCAATTGCTCTTGGATCAGTAAACTTGATATTACTCTCAGTGTAGATGGAACTAATAGCATTATGACTACATCTAATCTTCCATTGAGCATGGAAATACTTAGAATTAGCATCTCCACACTCAACCCAAGTTGCTCTAGACTTCTGCATTAGCACCTGTTCATCCACCCTGCTCCACTTCTCAATTTCTAATAATAGCATTTTCTCCTGATCACATAACATTTGATTCATTAGGTCATCCTGAGTCTGTCTCTGAATAATTTCAAGTTTCTCTCTTGCTACATGTAATTTCTGTGAAAATGCAGCCATAAATTTGTTTATATCGTTTAGTTTCACCTTTAGTTTCTTCAATTTTTCCAAGACCTTCACCATAGGCTCTCCAGTGATCTCCATCTCCCATACTTAATTCATAGTGCCTTTAAAATATGGGTGCTCCATTATGTTAGGATAAAATCAGAAAGGTCTAGGATGTAAAGTAGTATAAGAACAACATTTAATCAAAATAGGGGAATGGTCAGATATTGAGCGATTAAGATAATCAGCTTCCACCCGCCCATACTGTTGCAACCACTTTAACTCCCCTAATGCCCAATCTACTTTACTATACACTCTCCTCGCTACCTCTTGTTTGTTACACCATGTAAAATGTCACCTTGTCCTTCTTAATGGTGTCAGTTGCCATGAATCCAGCATACCTTGGAACCCCTCTACGTCACTGGAACTCACAAGTGATCCCATTCTATCTTCTAAGCTCAACACATTATTGAAATCACCACACAAGATCCACGGAAAATTGTTTCTCACATCAACTTGATTCAAATTAGCCATAGTCTCTCCCTTTGGGTTAATTCATTCATAGAAAAAACTACAGTGAAGTATAGTTGACATTATATTCTAGGATCCTCAATAGTACAATGTATGTATTGATCCTTAACCTCCAGAATATTAACATTAAGACACCTCTTCCAGATCAACCAAATTCTTCCATTAGGCATATTAGTATAATTATAGCAAGCTTCCCAATCTTTCGCAATCTTCTTCAATATACTCCTAGCTTTTGATTCCTCCACCTTTGTCTCCAGACATCCAAACACTTCTATTTTATTTTTTGCCAGAAAGAGCCTCACCTCCTTCTGTTTATGGGCCTGATTCAGGCCCCTAATATTCCATGTAGATAGGATCATGGTGGAACAAATGGCATGAGATTGCCAGCACCTTCTTCCCCTGCAGAAATCATAGCATTCCTATCTCTAGTGCTTGCCTTCATCATCTCCTCTTGTTGTATATCTTCAAACCTGTATTCAGCCACCATTACACCTTCAACATCAATGATTTTCTTACCACTCCTTTGTACTATTATTTCAGTCATATAAGTTTCCCTTTCTGGTTGTTCCACCACCTTATAGGGGTTTTGGATTTCAACTGCATTGCCATCCTTAGTATCCCTATCCATCTTTGTTTTAACTTGCAAGACCTGTTGTTTCCCTTTGTACCTCTGCATTCTTGTAGGATCTTCCCTTACCTCCTCCAGCCCTTGATCATCATCCCTTGTATTTCCCTTCTCGTTATACCAACGGTCCATATCATTGTGCCCAAATTTCAGACACTCATTGCAATACTTTGGCCTCCATTCATATTCCACTGGTTGGTCCTATGGCCCAGAAGGTGTCTCAATCACTATTAGCTCAGTCAAAGGCTGTGATACATCTATTTCAATCAGCATCCTAGCATAGGAAATCCTCTCCGCATTTGCTGTGAACCTGTCTGTATGTATAGGACGCCCTACTGCACTCGCGACCTTACTTAATGCTTCAACCGACCAGTAACCCATAGGTAGCCCATGAAATTTTACCAATATAGGAACTAGACTAAGTGCTTCCTTATCTAACTAAAAATCCAGTTCCCATTGTTTAAGGATTAATGGTCGATTGTTTACATAGTATGGCCCTTCCATGAGAACTCTCTCCTTTCCACACTGCGTCTAAAATTTTAAAATGTAATATCCATCCTCATGAAAAAGAATCTTAGGTTTATCCTTCCACACTTTCATTGCATGGTTCTCTTATTGATTTATCGATGGATTATCTCCCAGTACATTGCCAACTATTGATGATTCCCAATTTTTAACCTGCTCCTTTATATCTGCCTCCTCAATTTATATCGTTAAGACTTCGTCCTTCAGTATTGGAGGAACATAGTTTTGAGACTTACCCTCTTGTCGATTCCTCCACTCTTCTCCAGTATTTTGAGTTGGAATGGAAGGTTTTCCATCTGTAAATAACAGTCGCCGAATCGCTGGTTCTCTACTCTCCTATTTTACTACTTTAAGCTGCACTTCCTCCTCCAGGCTGCTCGTATCAGTTTCCTCAGATATAGTCTTAAAACTCGGTGGTAGGTAACTTCCAAACGTGATAGTTTGAAGATTTCTAGGTATTCCAGTCGCTGGAGTAACGTAGTGTTTCCCCAATGTTGTTGCTCGATGCCACGCCATAGGTGAGTCCGGTCACAATTGCTACCTTTCTATTGTGCACCGAGAGAAAAAACTAAACATGCGTGCTCTCTCGCTCTCTCTAGAATACCAGTTGTTGGAGATATAATTATGGATAAGGTAAAACCAATGCTCAGGGAAACCAAGATGCCTAATAACAAGGTAGAGGTAAGTCTAGGAGACTTTGTCATAAACTTTATTCATAGCTAGTTTCATCACTACCTTTCCCCCACTGTTAAGTTTGCCAATATCACTAATAATTTCGTGGGCAAGAAGAATGTTTCCAGTAATGGCTCTGCCTTTGAGAAATCTACTTTGATTCCTGCTCCCAAGGTCTAGCTCGAGTGACAAAAGGTGGAGGATTTGTGACTTAGGTCGTAGGTTTATGCCCCACACCATGCAAAGAGAAGCTCGGTATTTAAGTGGAGAAGGATAGACGTGCGGGCCCATTATTCACTAAGTTTAGAACTGTGATTGGTTAAAAATGTGATGGGTCACAGGCGAATTTCTCGGTTATCAAAAAAGCTACTCTGATTCATGGAGATAATTTAAGGAAGGATAGAGGTCAATTGTTAGTCAATATTTTAGAAATAATTTAAATAAAAACATTACACACTGATAGATCTCAAATCAAAACAAGATTGGGGGTGATCAATCTTAGGAATAAGAATAAGACAAGTATGAGTATAGAATTTTGGAACGATATCACCTGCAAAAAAAAATCATTCACAACTTTATGGAGATCATCTGATGCAATGATGCTCCAAGTACTTTGATAAAAGTACCCACTTAGGTCATCCGGTCCAGGAGCACTATCGAGATCTAGAGAGAATATACAATCCTGAAGTTCTTTGAGCGTTGGAAGAGTGCAAAACATGTCATTGTCCTCTTTTGTGATGCACTTGTGAAGAATATTAAGGGAGCTATAATCAGGGTTAGTATTGTCATAAGTAAAGAGATTCTTGTAATATCTGATAGCCCCTTCAACAATTTTGTCATTTCCTTTAAGGCAGTTGTTGTGTTCATCCATAATTTTCCTAATGTTCAACCTTTTTCTCCTATCTCTGATGATGTATAGAAAATACGCTGTGTTGGAATCTCCTTCAAGCCATTTGACCCTAGATTTTTGTTTGAGGATAGACTCTTGAAGTTTGAGAAATCTAGTGAATTTCGCCTTGAGACTAGAGAGATCTCTCTTGTTATCTTTGGTGTTTTTGGTTAATCTGTTGTCTTCAAAAGCTTGAGTTTTGCTTTCAAGTCTCTTATGTTCTTCGTAGAGCTCCCCAAAAGCCTGTCTAGACCAAGAACTCATAGCTTTGCAAGTCTTCTTGAATTTTTGGTGAAGGATATATAGGGGGTTCCTATTGACTTCTTCATTCCAAGAGTTTTGAACTATATCCAAGAAGTCAGAGTTATCCTCCTATATATTCAAGAATTTGAAGTATTTGATAGTGGGAGGAATATCATTATTCATTTTAACCAAAAGTAGAGCATGGTCCGAGCACGTTCTGGATAAGTGAGTAAAATTAGTAGAGTAAAATTAGTAGCATTATACATAATATACCATAAAGAGTTATAGACAAGTCTATCCAATCTTCCCAAATAGTGTTAGGGGGGTCTCTATTGTCGCACCAAGGATATTTAGAACCTGAGAAACCTACATCTTGAAGACCACACTTATTAAGGCATTCAATGAAATCAAAAGTTTCTTCCATTCTATGAATTCTTCCTCCAAATTTCTCATCACTGGATACCACCACATTAAAGTCGCTTGTTGCTCCCCAAGGGTCTTGGATAATGTTTGTTATAACTCTCAATTTTGCCCAGAAGTTTTTCCACAGCTCTGTGCATATTTGGCATAGATAACTGAAAGGAAAAATTTTTGGTCAACATTATGAATAACTTTGAGAAAAACATGTTGCTTTCAATCATGAATGACCTCATCATCAATGTCATTCAACCAAACGATCCAGATTTTGTTAGAATTGTTGTTGTAGGCCTGATGAAAACCAAGCTTTTTTCTAAATTTATCCATTTTATCACAAGCAACCATAGGTTCTTGTAGGAAGAGGAGAGGAAAATGAAAATGTTGTTTAAAGAGGAGTAATCTTTCCAAGGAACCGTTGGATCCTATTCCCCTAATATTCCATGATACGAAGCTAAACATTGGAAACATTAGTTGTAGGGGTTAATTGATTTTGATTATTGGTTGTGGCAACTTTGATGGTAATGTTAGAGCTTCCTCCAGGATTGGAGGGGTTCCTTGGAGGTAGATTGTGCTTGGTTGTTGTGTCCAGAGAATCCATAGGGGGTATTCAATCGATGAATATCTCTTTTCATTATCCTTGGTAGCCTAAACGCCTGATTTAGAAGAGGTGAGATCCTTTTCAAAACATTCCATGAACATATCACAGTCTCCACCTCTAATGGTGAGGGACTTGGTAAAGAAATTTAAAGTTGATTACTTGACTTCACAAATTTTGTAACAATATCTCTTGATATTAGCTTTCTTTGACAAAGTGACAATCAATCTCAATGTTCTTAGTCCTCTCATGAAATATTGGATTTGATGGGAGATGAAGGTGCGCTAGATTATCACACATAAGTTCTATCCGATCGATTTCTTCAACTTTTAGTTCTCTCAGCAACTGTTTGATCCAAACTATCTCACGGGTTGCTACAACCATTGCTCAATATTCTGTTTCTGCACTATATCAAGTAACCACACTTTGTTTCTTACTCTTCCACAACACCAAATTACCTCGCACTAAAATACAATATTCAGATGGAATACGTCTATCTGATGGTGATCCTACCCAATTAACATATGTATATCCAATGATATGCTTGTAACCTTGATCCTCAAAGAGTAGTCCTTTACTTGAAGCTGACTTTATATATCGCAGAATACAAACAACTGCATTCCAATGACTTAAGGAGGAAGTCATCAATTGACTTACAACACTTACAGAAAAGAGATGTCAGCTCTAGTCTTATAAACTTTACCCCTACAAGGTAGAAAGATTATTTCTGATAGACCCTCTGCTCAAGTAAAACATTACAAAGCAGTTTGAATAAAATAATGAGACTTAAATGTTGTGCTAATATGTCATACGACAACTGCTTGGAACAAAGCGAGTTCAATCAAATAGAGATTCAAGTTCCTCAGCATATATGATAGATAAACCACTAATTCTGAAGTAGCATTTAATCACACCCCAAAGAAATATGAAACCTTCTATAAAAATATAGAGATCATAGTTTCATTTTCTCACGTAATATCAATCAAATCCAACTTCCAACTAGTTTGTTACAGTGGCAAGAACAAAGTAGAGTAATCTAGACATGTGTTGACTCTATATCCCCTATAAAAAGTGATGAACCCACTTTCCAAGATGCATATATTTTGTCCATAAATACAAACACAACATAAGTACTCAACAGAAGACCATAATATCCTCAAGAATTGTTTCTAAATTTCTTAAAGTTATGTCTTAAAAAATTCTTAATCAAGTCAATGCCTCAAATCATTGGTAAGGGTATGAACTAGACCACATTTCGGAATGAACAATTACATCATACACAAACATTAAGGTTTACATCTAAACTGTTCAAACTTTTTCCATTTTACCCTAGGGAAATGTCACCGAGACTTCCAAGACTAGAATAGAAAAATAATCTCTAAACTAACAAAAAATGTTAAAATAAAGAAAACAAGATAAGTTCATAGATCTAACTCTTCAATATGTATCTAGATATATCCAATGCGAAAACGAGTGTAATTTCAAAATCCAAAATCAAAAAAGTAAAACCATACCAAAATTGGCATTCGAAGCGCCCTCGTGCAGCGCATTTGATTTTGATTTTGCTTTTGCTTTCTTGAGCTTTTCTTCTCGATCTTCGCTTTTTCGTTATTCATTGTTATTCTTTTTTACCGTATGCTTAAAAGGCTAGAAGGCGCAATGGAGTTTGTCTAGGAATAACTTTTTTTTAAAGGTGAACTTCGAAAATCAGTTTTGCCCTAAAAATTTGGGAAATCAAGTCACTTAGTCGAACTAGAAAACTATAAAGAAAAGGAGGCTAAGGTTACGAAGTAAGGTCAGCTGGTTAAGGAAAGATCGGGTTATGAAATAGCTTAGCCTAACCAGCTAATACCCTAGATTATGAAATCGCTTAGCATAACCCAAACTTTTCTTAACCAGCTGACCTTACTTCATAACCTTAGCCTCCCTTTCTTTATAGTTTTCTAGTTCGGCTAAGTGACTTGATTTCCCAAATATTTAGGGCAAAGCTGATTTTCGAAGTTCACCTTTAAAAAAAAGTTATTCCTAGACAAACTCCATTGCGCCTTCTAGCCTTTTAAGCATACGGTAAAAAAGAATAACAATGAATAACGAAAAAGTGAAGATCGAGAAGAAAAGCTCAAGAAAGCAAAAGCAAAATCAAAATCAAATGCGCTGCACGAGGGCGCTTCGAATGCCAATTTTGGTATGGTTTTACTTTTTTGATTTTGGATTTTGAAAATACACTCGTTTTTGCATTGGATATATCTAGATACATATTGAAGAGTTAGATCTACGAACTTATCTTGTTTTATTTATTTTAACATTTTTTGTTAGTTTAGAGATTATTTTTCTATTCTAGTCTTGGAAGTCTCGGTGACATTTCCCTAGGGTAAAATGGAAAAAAGTTTGAACAGTTTAGATGTAAACCTTAATGTTTGTGTATGATGTAATTGCTCATTCCAAATGTTCTCTAGTTCATACCCTTACCAATGATTTGAGACATTGACTTGGCTAAGAATTTTTTAAGACATAACTTCAAGAAATTTAGAAACAATTCTTGAGGATATTATGGTCTTCTGTTGAGTACTTATGTTGAGTTTGTATTTATGGACAAAATATATGCATCTTGGAAAGTGGGTTCATCACTTTTTATAGGTGATATTGAGTCAACACATGTCTAGATTACTCTACTTTGTTCTTGCCATTGTAACAAACTAGCTGGAAATTGGGTTTGATTGATATTTTATGAGAAAATGCAACTATGATCTCTATATTTGTGCAGAAGGTTTCCTATTTCATTGGGGTTTGATTAAATGTTGCTTCAAATTTAGTGGTTTATCTATCATATATGCTGAGGAACTGGAATCTCTGTTTGATTGAACTCGCTTTGTTCCAAGAAATTGTTGTATGACATAATTGCTCCTAGTCATTCCTTTATAAACAAAAAATGAAATTTAAAATAATTGCTTCTTGTTATTTAGGTCTTTATGTGTTTAGAATCTTTCTTCACTTTAAATTTATCCTTTCATCTAGTGTGAGAAGGAGTTTGTTGTTCCTTATATGTGATTGACTGCTTCAATAACTAATAGGAGATTCTACTCAGTGTCGTATTTAAAAAAAGATAGTGAGTGTCATTTGGATTGTTTTGAAGTATTTTCCTTGTTGTCCACAGAGATTCCAAGAATGTGAATATGCAAAAACTTAGTTTTTCATGACTGAAGGGCGTGGTTGGGGTCTTTTAGCTGATGAGAATATAGAGGTAATTCTGCTGAAGCACCCCCCTACTTAAATTCTTTTTGACCATTAATTTGTATAGCACAATTTTGGCATCTATAAAAAGATTTTATTTTTTTGATCATCACGTGAAGAAAATATTCCAAAACTGAGCCTATTAAATTCGAGCAATATCTTAGAGTCCTTTGTGCAATAACTGTATTTATGGTCTATTCTTAATTGGTCCTCTCTCTTCACATTATAGGCTGGACAGATCATCATTGAATGCTATGGAGAAGTGATATCATTTAAAGAAGTAAAGAAAAGATCTCAGGCTTATGAATCTCATGGTAAGTTATCAACATTAGAGATGGTTGGTAATACATAAATAGATCACTACTATAATTTCATATGATTTGTGCAGACCTCAAGGACGTGTACAGAATTTCTGTGGATGCTAATAATTTCATTGACTCCACCCGGAAGGGAAGTTTCGCAAGATTCATAAATCATTCGTGGTAAGTGTTGGAACTCCGGTTGTCAAATTGATGAAAAGAGATATAAGATACATAACTTGGTCAGGTAGTGACATATTTTTATGGTTAATTGGTGTTTATTTATAGCACTAATATTGTGTCTTCCTGAATTTCACAGCAGTCCAAATTGTGAAACAATGAAATGGATAGTTTTAGGGGAAACAAGGGTAGGTATATTTGCTTAGCAAGATATATCTGTTGGAATGGAGCTGACATATGTATATAACTTTGAGTGGTACGGGGGTGCAAATGTTCGTTGTCTGTGTGGAGCTGCAAACTGTTCTTTATTTTTGGGTGCCAAATCTCAATGATTCCGGGTAACTTAAGTTTCTTATGAATTGCTATATCTGGAATACCCTTTGTAGCATCATATCACATGTTCCTTCTTTCCAGATTTTAGACATCAAACAGAGTAATGATTTATGCATATACATTGAATTTTCTAATCACATACTACAATCTGAAAGTTACATGTTGTAGTATGGTGTATCCTGGTCAAACTCAGTGTGATGCATTTGAAGCTGAAAAGGAAAGTCGTTCAGGATAAATCTTATTGCTCCGATAAAAAGAAAAAGCTAAATGCTTATTTCATATTATGTTTGAATTTAAAGCACAACAATTTATGTATTCTTCTCTTTTTTCATTTAATTCATGGTTGATCAACCGGACAATAGATTTTGTTTCTCGTTGATATTGATAAGCTTCACCGTTGAAGTGTTCTGAATTAGCATGTAAACCGATTGTCACCGGCATTCAGGTTGAGAGCACTATCTTCTAATCCTGAGACATTGATACACAATCTTAAGGGGTTTCGAATTATGACACTGGACATAGATTTCACAGTTCATTTGAGATTGTCTGAAGAGGAATGATAATCCCATCTAACGTAAATAGTAGAAATTAGTAATTCAAATGAAATTTATTAGAAAGAGTGTGGTAGATGTGCTCATAATGGTAAACATAACAAAGAAAGAGGAGGAAACAGCTGCATGTTGGTATATGCTTCTAAATTCGATATGAATCTGTCTGTCTCATATGTTATTCTTTTGTTCCATTTTTTACCTTTGCTTAGGAGTACAACCATGTCTGGGAAGATGGGGATGATAGGTAATGCTCAACTTTGTTTTTTTGTAGTTTGTACAAATCTTAAGACTGGTTCTGTTTAACTTGATTTGTTTCAGGAACTCCATTAATTCTACATCTTGATTCTCTATGTAAAATAGAAATATTAGAGTTGAAGCTTGTATCATTTTGGTTTACAGTTGGATGACTTGACCTTTACTTTCTAACTAAATGATATATTTGAGGTAGTTCACTTATTTGTAGCATTTATAAGAAAAACTTTCAGGTATTGTGCTTTATGAGTTTCATCGGAGCAAAATTGCCCATGATATTATAGTTTGAATGTTATAGCTTTTACTCATATCCTTCTAATTCTTGGATATTTATTTCAATCGGGCTTTGTTACTACAGATATATCATGGATGATCTTCCAGTTTATGACTCAACAAATGATAAATCTAGTCCAGTGATCTCTGGAACTAGTGGAGGAAATGAGCACACAAGGATATTGAATGACGGTGAGGGGTCTATGTTCAAGTTGGAACCAACTACTAGTGCAACCAAGAAGATGTCTCAGCGCAAACCCAAGCTGAAGGTCAAATATCTCATTCTTACTTTTATTTCTTGTATTCTCATGTCACGATCCAATTTAGGACCACGACTGGCGCTTAGGAGCTAGTGTTCAAAGCAATGCTTATTGATAATTAATAGAAAATGGACAAATTTCCTCCACTTTAGGGCTATCCAAAAATTCCCCCCTTCTCAGAATCAACAATTGAACCAATCAATATCAACCAAACAAGTAATATCTTCATCAGTAGCCATTCACAACACAATAATACTAATCCCATCTCCAAATGAGAAAGTGAAGGCTAAGACTAGTTACAAGTCTATAAATGGATACGGAGGGAGTATTACCTTGAGTATGTAGCAAGTCCAAATATATGCCAAAGTTTCTTAACATGTACTTCGAAGGAGCTGAAATTGATCGGTGATCTTTCTTTACAAATATTTGGTTGATGTGTGTAAGGATAGTAAGTAGTCGTGTGTTATTCTCCCCTTCTCATCTTCTCTTCATTTAGTACTTTCATAGTATGTTATTCTTCATTTTTACTACTCCTTGTTACTTAAATTACTTTTTTTTATCTTGTTGATTATGTTTCTTTGATCTCAACAGCAATTAAAAACTGCGGACCGGGTTGGAAATATGGGAAAAGAACAAGTGAGACCAATAGGGCCGCAGTTGAGTGTAACTTTTGTAAAAAAATTACTAATGGTGGAATCTTTCATCACAAACAACACCTCATTGGTACTTGCAGGGACATCTCACGGTGTGAACAAGGCTCAGATGTTGTAAGGGAAGCAATGAAGAAATATGTTGATGTAAAGAAGAAACAAAAATGTTAGGCTTTACTTCAATCGGATGTCACTAATATTGGTGATGATAAAAATGAAGATATGGAAGAAGGTGAAGCTACTGAATAGTCACTTCCTTCAGCAGTCATAGAATGCAACAATCATAGCTAGTTGATGAAGCTGAGGAAGATGAGAAATAGATGTTGAGCCATTATAATTTGATTTTGTTTGTCCTATGGTCTGTGGAGGATTTTGTGATAACTACCTTTTAACTTTTAATGTGAAATTTTGCTTATATTTATTGTCTCCATTTATTTTGCAGATATTTTGTTGGTTCTGAATTATCAGTAGAGCTAATATACCCTTCACTTGGTGGAACTCTCATTTACACAAATTTATTTCCTTGTATTCTCATGTCACTACCCAATTTAGGATCATGACTAGTGCTTAGGAGCTAGTGTTCCAAGCAATTCTTATTGGTATTTAAGAGAAAAAGAATACTACTCATGACACTAATAAAAATGATTGACGTGGCTACTCTAGGAGTTCTAAAATAAAAGGATGTTAGCAAAGAATTAAACTTGAGGATGCTCACAGTTCAAATAAAAGATAAAAATAAGCTTTTTGTAGAGTTTTAATTCAAACAGAAGATTTGTGGGAAACAATGAACCAAACACTCGATATAAAATAAACCCTCGATTGCTAATCCCTGCACTAGTAATCCATGCATTACTAACCCCTGCATTGTTAATCTTTGTACCAAACGACCCCTAAGTCTTTTCTTCACTTATCTGTATAAGACTCTTATCTTATTTGAACTGTGAGCATCCTCTGTCTGATTTGCTAGACCTTGTCCAGAGCTTCTTGTACCAAGTCTAGTCCCAATACATTAGCCTCACCAACTTCAAACTATCTGATGAAAGAATGACATTGCCTATCATACAAGACTTCATATTAAGCCATTTGAATGCTTGACTGAAAGTTATAGTCGTAGGAAAATTTTGGTAATGGTACATAAACATCCAAAATCAAGAATGCAAACTCTTAACATGTCCTCTAATAGTATGCTCAGATTTTTCGTCTGTCTCTGGATGAAATATGGAACTAAGATCTACTCATGTATTGAAAATATTTCCAAAAGCATGAAGTAAACAATCATCCTATGTCAGATATGATGGACACTAGAACCTCATGGAGTCGGAAATTAATTTAATTCAAGTATTGGTGGCCTTGATGAGTTCTACCATTAGAAACTTGGCCTGAACATAAGCCAACAATGTCTTTGAGTTTCTCACACTAAATTTGATACTTGTATCCTCAAGTTTATGCATATCTTAGGCCAAAAGTCTCTTTGCAGGAGCTATATGAGCCAAATAGCCCATGGATTTCCTTCTTAATGCATCTACCACATCATTTTCTTTCCTGAATGACACCGAATAGTAAAATTCAACATAGTCATTGAGTAAGTTTATTCATCATTGTAAATTGAATAATCAAATCTTTCTGCTGGATAACAAATTCAACCTCTTGTGGTCTGTATAAATCTCGTTGGTTTCATTGTATAAATCTCGTGGGTCTTGGCCATTTTTGAACTACTACTATATTTTTATTATCCACCATAATCCCATCCTTAGATACAACATCCCCGAAAACTGTCATCAAATCTAGTAAAAAAATCGTACCTGACGAACTTGGCCTAAGGCTAATGTTCTTGCTGTGTTTGGAACACAATTTTGAGGTGATCCTTGTGTTCTTACTGCATACACAAATATACCAGTATTTACATTGGTCCCCTTGTATAAAAAGCAAGGGTGATATTGAAAAATGCAACAAATATAGGGGTATGAAGTTACTAAGCCACACTATGAAAGTGTGCGAGATAGTGGTCGAGGTAAAGATGAGGAGGGGTATTGATGAGTCCATAGTTTGGACTCATTTAGGGCTATATTTTAATAGAATGATTGTCCTCAAATGCATATTTTGCCTCTATATCTGATGAAAATATTTGAGTTTCAGGTATTTGAGTTAAGAGACAGCATGGATGCTATCGATAAAAAAGGAACAAAGTGGTTGAAAGAAGGAAGAAAAGACGGCCTGACGATTTCCTAATCCATTAGATGTGTCGTCGAAAGGCCTACAACCTCGCCTAATGTTCCATTGTGCTTAGCCCTGAAGAAAAAGGTCAAGTCTGCGAGGAAAGAGAGTAGTCGGTGAATCGCTGGGAAGTTTCACGAAGCATCACCATATCGCCCAATGATTTAGAACGCGAAGATGTTGAACGCAAAAGCTAAAAGGTGAGGTGCCAGACCAAAGGGCAGATCGCTGAGTAGTTTGGCGATCACGACTAACTGCGCAGAGTGGAGCCTTCGCAGCACACTTTTTGATAGCTATAAATACCTGCTTAAATTTGTAGCTTAGTATCAAGCTGTTAGAGAACTAAGTTTTAGAATAGAACATTTTTTACATTTTTGGAGACATTGTTCTTGAGCCTTGAAGATTCAAAGGGTTTCAACTCCAAGAAATTGGAAGTGGTTCTTCAAAAATCTTCATCCTTGACGTGTTTAAAGACTTTATTTATCGTACCCATTTGATGGTAACACCTTTTGGTATCGATTTTTATATTTTTTTCATATCTAGCTAAAACCCCAATTCTTGGGGTGTGATTTGGTGAATATGGGTTAGATTAGTGGTTGGTATGAACTTGATGGAATTTTAGTTGCAAATACGATTTCATCTTAGTATTTTTGCCTTGCTCGAGAGAGAGGTCGTAAAACTAAGGCTACTAATTTGATAGCTGGTGGTATTGGGTCGACATGGGTTCAGCTCGAGAGAGTGAATCCTAGTCCTTCTCCCACAAATTCAGCTCAAGAGAGTGAATCAGCTAAGGCGGAGGCTATGCTTAAAGCGGCAACTCGGTGTTCGAAAGAAACTGAGTTGATTCAGGGTAAGTTGCTCGAGAGAGAATTTACCCCCACTATAGTCTAGCCTAGTCACAAATGTTCAATAATTTACTATCAAAAACATGTATCCGATAGTCTAGCCTATCCCGTATTCCTATCACATCCCAAGAATCCGTCTCTCTATCTAGTTTTTGTATATATTCGTTGATTGTAGTTGTTAATTAATACAAAAAATCCCATTAATAATTGATGCTTGCATCACCCCTTTTTAGATTTAGTATGTTTATATTCGATAATGTTTTTCGCTACGGTTAACTTTACCATTTTTAGCGCTTAACCATTAATTTTCAAGAACCACTCCCTTGGCACTCGACCCCAACCCATTCGGTTGGGTTATATTACTATTGTAAGATCATAGATACTTGAATTGGAAGTTGTGTCGTGATTACGCAAACATCAAAATGGTGCCACTGCCGGGGAGTGGTGTTACGTGAAAATTCTTGGTTAAGGCGAATTTTCCTTGTGGTAGTCGTAGTTTACTTACCTAATTTTTAGTTTTGTTTTGCTTGTTGGTACTTTATAGCAGAAGGGGTGAGTATATCGAACAGTACTTGCGAGCTAATGGAGTTTCCTCTATTTGAAGTAATGATGTTTCGGGATCACATCCTAACCTTCAAGCAATTGGAAGGTGAACAGATCCATAAGTCATGGGCAAGGTTTAAAGAACTGATAATTCCATGCTCAACTCATGACATTCCCGACATAGCCCTCCTTGATTGTTTCTACAGAAGTCTTGGTCCCCGAAACAAGGTGTTGGTCGACCAACTCATTCTGGGAGGAATTGCAAAACAACCATATGTGATAGCAGCCCATCTACTTGATCAAATGGCTGAAACGAACCAAGATGTAGAAAAGGACTTCATGTTGGCCGCACTAATGACTCAGATGGATGAGTTGGCCAAAAATATGGTGGAGATCGAAGTCCAATGCAAAAAGAATGATAAATACATCCCTCCTCATGAGCAAAGAAGGCCAAAGGACAATGAGGTTAAACGCATTGAGGGAATGCTCTCAATCATTATCTACAAGGTGACTGGGTAGGATAGAGAGCTGGAAGAAATGAAGGAGAGCATCAAAGTGATGAAGCAAATGATTGGTTCTCATTCCTGATCTGTCCAGCTACTCGAGAACCTTATGGGTCATGCGTTGACCCTTCTCAACTCGCAGCAAAACAGGGGGTTGCCTAGTGATACTATGACTAACCCCAAAAATGAGGTTTGACTGTTGACTTACGTTGTGCCATGACATTAACTAAGCTATTGTTTGTGAGGCAACCCAAAACCCTTAAATGCATTAGTTTTGTTTTTGTAAATAATGGTGTGTTGGTTGTGCAGGTTTAAATGTGGAAAGTGTTTGGAAAATGCAAATTGGTAAGCAAATGATCCAGTCGGCGTATCGCCGAAAAGGTGGGCATGACCGACTTGATTCGCCGTTTGGCTCAACATAATTTCAACTCAGAGCATGTAAAACTCGGCGAGCTCAAGAGCAGTTCGGCGAGTCGCCAACCAGGTCGGCGGCCATGATTAAGACCGCCGTCTTAACCCCCAAGAAAATGCAGGTCTTGTAGAAATCGGTGGGGTAAGTTACCATTCGGCGCTTCACCGAGTGGATCGGCGGACGTGACTAATGTCGCCAAATGGTCGCTAACTGGATGGTTATATATGGCCAAGGTTTTAAAAGTTTCACTCTCTTCACTTTCCCTCTCTTTTAAACTTTACAAACTCACACCAAGTTAGTATTCTCAATATTCTTGCTTTTCATTAGTAGTTTGGTTGTTGATTGGTGCTCGGAACTAAGATTTCTTTGCTGCCTAGCATTTCAATCCTATTTTAATCGACATCTAAAGTTGGTTTCCAAACCTCAAGTTTACCTTTGAAAATTTTGTACTCATGTGCACTGATTGTATCTTAGTGATGTGTGTTGGGCCTCTCCGATAGGAATAAATGGTCTTAATACCGATTTTACTTTAAAATTTTTGCCCGTATTGCTTTGATCATCGAATGCCCGTAATTTGTGTGTTTTTAAATAACCGAAATTTTATTAGGTTGTGCTTGCATGTTGTTTAGATTTATTGGGTGAAGTCTAAGTACCCCGTGTTTGCGCTAAATGACGTATATTGCTCATGATAGAAAAGGTGAAACCCTTCTTAAGGGAAATTGTCGTCAAATGGAAAATTTGGCAAAACCGCAAGAAGTCTTAGTATTTTGGGGTGATGGGTGCTATGGGTCTGAGCCTAATTTAACTATTTCATGTTTTGATTTGTTTTCGGGGGTTGCTGGGTTGAATTCGAGAAGGTGGATTGAAAATTGGCACGTTGGGTCATTTGGCAAGATGGGTCGAGCTCGCCAAACCACTCGATAGTTCGCCTAATGACCCCATCTCGCCTTTAATTTCATGCTATATGTGATGTTTGAGTATGTAACTTTTGGCGAGAAGCCTGAAGTCGCCGAAAGTATGCTTGATCGCCCTTTGTCTACACCCCTGAAACCCTTGTAGCACTGTAGCTTTCAGTGGAAAAACCCTTGCTTACCGAAAGTAGTCGGTGATTCGCCGAAAGGGCCTTCCCATTGCCGAATTGCCATAATTTTTGAGCCAATCCCTTCGGCGAGCCCGATCTAGCTCGCCAAAGAGGATCGTTGACTCACCGACTGGATCTGCGAGTCTGTCTGCAATAGATTTTCTCATAATCTATCCCGATATTTTCCAGATATGGTACATACAAATCTAACCATGCCACCTAAGAAAATAGCACATGGCATTAATATAAACGAAGGGGGTTCAAATTTCCCACAGAAGAGAAGGCAAGAACTCTTATCGGGAGACAAAGGCAAAAGAAAGAAGAACATAGCTAGGAAAGTAGCTGCTGACACCGAGCTAATTTTTTTGAACTGAAAGATGAGGAGCTTCTAACACCAGGCTAGATCTCTATCCTCGACCACCAGAGTTCCCTCAGCTACCACCCCTCCTGAAACAAGTTCAGTGCCAGCTCAAGCACCTCCAGTGACCCCTGCACTCCCTATCGATCCTCCCCATCGACTGCTGAACAGATTGAAAGGTGATGGGGTATGGACCATCCTAGAGGAGAAGTTGTTATCTACGGAGGGCCTAGAGGGCAAGTACCCGGTGTCAGGGACACCATCCACTACCATGAGTTTGAGTAGTTCACCAGCCCCCGAGTCCCTTACATTCCTTCCTGGGTCCAGGAATTCTATACATCTTATGAGGAGTTCATTCCCAAAAGCAAGAAAAAGGCAAACGAATTCAGACCGGTGAAGTCGGTCATGGTCAAAGAAAAAGAAGTAATAGACCGCTGCACTCGGCACTTCCTTACGAGGGGTTGCCCATTTCTCAGTCCCTAGATGACTTGAAAGGTTGGTTGGCTCCTCTGATTTCTGACACCACCCTAAGGTGGATGGATACAGGAGCTCCTATTGAGAAGAGGGACCTGAGCATTACTGCTAGGTTCTGGTTTGGCTTTATCAGCAGTACCATAATGCCATCCCATAATGAGTTTATTTTGCGCCATCCGAAAGTAGATTGCCTTGGCTCTATCATGTCTAGGAGACGCATCGATCTGGGACTACTGATTTCACAGGAGATGGCCATGAGAGCCAAACAGAAGAAGACTTCTCTGCCATTCCCAGTTCTAATCATCGAGATGTGCTGGCATGCTGGAGTACCTCGGGACACTACGAGGGATATTGAGGTCACCCCTTCATCCTCCACTAACATTCGACGTATTGAGGCCGAGTACATATGAGAAGAGGCTGACGGAAGGACAACAGTTCCGATAGATATTTCTTCGGATAATGACGTTGGCTCGTTACCTGCATAGGCATCTTTGCCTACTCCAGACTCTGGGCATTCAGGTACACCCGCTCTTTCTTTTTTTTCACAGGTCCCAGGTGCTTCCTCCTCCTCCCAGCCTGCCAGGATTACTCAGGTCATGATCCTGAAAATGGGGAATCTGGCCTATTCAGTGGATGTGAGGGTGACTTGATTGGAGAGATCCATCCCAGGGACGATTGAGAGTGCTATCTTGGCAGCATTGACCCCCCCTTAGGGTCTCTGTTGATGATCTGGCTACTAGAGTCACTGCTTGTGAGAACAGATAGGGGAAGACATCTGAGGTTTCAGCTTTGAAATCTGAAATAGCAGATTTGAAATCTGAAATAGCAGATTTGAAATCTGAAATAGCAGATTTGAAATCTGAAATAGCAGATTTGAGGAATGACGTAGACTATTTGAAGTCTATCGACTTCACTTCATTAATTCAGGGTGCAGATGAAGAGGATGCTCCTCAGACCTTGGGGATTCCTCTGGTTACCACCGGAGTAGTATAGAGGGATGGCACAACAAATGAGGAGTCAGATGCAGAGACCGACGAAGAGAAGAGAGCGGTACATAATGATGAGATGAGAGAGAGCCAAGAGGAGAGAATATTTAGAGATTTGCCAGATCTTGTGGAGACAGTTGTGCAGCCGGTGATCCAGACATCGCCGATTGAGACGTCCACGACAGCTCCTAGTGGATCTGGCACTGCTATTCCTCCTGAGGTTACTCCGGACACTAATACCCATATTCAGAGTACCACACGGGGCACTGAGGCCCAGATAGATGGAGAGACTACATAGACAAGATCCTTTCTTTACCCCTCTCTGTCTTACTTACTTTTACTTTTGGATACTTTTATTCGCATTTGAAGACAAATGATTTTTGTTTGTGGTAGGGTGAGGCCACCTTTGTGCATATTTGTTTTGTTTATATATTTGGGTTGAAATTTATAACTGTGTTAATACTGCATTTTTGTGGATGTTTAAGCTTGTCGCTCCGTATTCTATATCACAAAATGATTTTGACCCTTCTGAAATTTTTTGCCACCCCTTCAGTGTTGAATGTGGCTGTTCTTTCACAAATTTGAGTATCGGTTCTGATCAATATCGATGACTTGAATAGTGCTCTTAATCAAACAAACATGAATGTGTGGCTACGATGAGGCCAAGTGAAGTTGCATAGACAATATGTGAACTCTTTACATCTCATTGTGACTAGCCAATTATTAAATCGAGTCTATTGTGATGATCATTGCGCACTAGCGAAAGTGTGAAGTTTTATTTGACTTTAGTGTCGATGCCTTGTATGATGAACTTACTATGAACCATGCATGACAACACCTAGAATCTGCCCCGTTGGTCCGGTCGACTAAGTAAGGCTATCTTTTGATATGATCTCAGGCAACTTCGAAGAGTGTGAGACAATTTGACATATACTACTTTTTTGGCCTACCTTGTGATTGTGTGAACCTCTCTTGAACACCCATTGAACCTTACCTTTCTTTAGAAGAAACTTGATGACAACATGACCTTTCTTGGCCCATTAACCTTAATCCTCGTGAATCGTGGTTGATTGAATAGCCAACTTAGGCCAAAAGCCTAAGTTGGGGTTGTGATGAAAAGAAAAGAGAAAATCAAGAAGTGCAAGGAAAGTCTCCTTTAACCCATGGTGTTGAGAAAAATGGAACCCCTCCATATTAAAAAAAGAAGAGAGAAAAAGAAAAAGAATGAAAAAGAAAAGTTGTGGAATAAAGTTGAAAAGTACAAAAGAAATGGGGTTCCCAAACAATCCATGGGAAGTGAATAATAGGATGACTTATGAGCACTAAAGAAAATGATGAAGGAAGAGGAAAGAAAGTGTTGTGAGCACCACATTCCATTAGGATGAAAGTCATTGAGCCTAAATGACCATACCTTTGCACTCAGCCCCATTACAAGCCTTGAAAAAACCTTTTTGATCTTGAGTGAGCTAAAACAAATGTCGATTGGATAAAATTATGCATTGTGTTCCTCTTTTTGAGTGTGAGCGTTGCATTTGATTCCAAAACTTTAAATTGTGAACCATTGTGTGAATATAGAATCTTTCTTTGTGTGAGGGCATTTGAACACTTTTGTTGAGTTGAACTTGCATTTTAAGCAAGTATTGTGAGCATGAGATTCTTTGATAATGGTGAGTCACAACTTGAATCTTTGAGTGCACAATTGATATTTGCATGAGTAAAGTGAGTCTTGTTGTGTGCATACATGATTGATTCTTGTGTAGCACTATTTGAGACACCCTTTTTGAACAGCTGAACTCTAGTTTGCTTGAGGACAAGCAAAAGTTTAAGTTGGGGTTTTTGATGAGTCCACAATTTGGACTCATTTAGGGCTATATTTTGATAGAATTAGTGTCCTCAAATGCATATTTTGCCTCTATATCTGATGAAAATCCTTAAGTTTCAGGTATTTGAGTTGAGAGACAAAGCATGGACGCTATCGAGAAAAAATGAACAAAGTGGCTGAAAGAAGGAAGAAAAGATGGCTTGACGATCGCCTAATCCATTAGGCGTGTCGCCGAAAGGCCTACAACCTCACCTAATGTTCCAGATTGCTTAGCCCTAAATAAAAAGGTCAAGTCTGCGAGGAAAGGGAGCAGTCGGTAACGCCGTGCAGTTTCGCGAAGCATCACCATATTGTCCAATAATTCAGACCGCGAAGATGCTGCAGGCAAAAGCTAAAGGGTGAGGTACCACACCAAAAGGTGGATCGCCGAGTAGTTCAACAATCCCGACTAACTGCACCGAGTGGATCCTTCGCAGCACACGTTTTGACAGCTGTAATGTCATGCCCCAAACTCAAAGGGGGCAACTGGCTCCTAATGCCAGAACTCAGACCCGAGCCGACCCTGTTGAACCATTTGCTACTAGCGTATGGCAGCCACACGCAATCAAAAAAACAAACAAGTATATCTCTGCTTAAAATTAAGCCCTCGGCCGGCAAGGCCCCTATCAACAAATCTATAAAAGAAACAACTACTCCTAAGAGTTCGTATAAAGAAATAGTCAACTAGCAGAGAAGTCCTGATTGGGCCGTCGAGGCCACCATGATCTCTATAGCAAAACTGAAAGTAGGTATATATCAATACAATACATCAAACAACTAACAAGCATCAACAAACTAGTCCAGCATGGCCAAAACGTAGTTGTACACCCCACACACTAATCTGCAAACCTCTAAGAGTAGTAAAGATTGGCGGGACAGGATCCTGCCTACCCATAAAAATATATACAACAAAAGCTAACAAACCTCCCAACTCTAGCAGCTTCGGAGGAAAGGGGCTAGCCAACCAGATAGAAGTCAATCCTGTTGCTGAGGAGGTCTACTGGGTTGTCTGTTGGGTTCTGCATTCATGAATGCAGCGCCCCCAGGCAATGGGGTGGAGTATGAAAGGCTATAGACTAAATTAGTAAGTATCATAATATACCAAAAGCAATCAGGTAAGGAAATCAAATTTAAATAAGCATGCTAACCCACTACTGAATGTAATAAATACAATAATGATCAAACAACAACCTAACCAAGCCCCCATAAGATCGGTAGGTACAAACAACATACCGCCTACCTAGGCCCCCAAAAGCCCAGAAGGTGCCAAATCAATCTACACAACACTATCAGTAGCCCTTTGTCTTTGTAAGAAGTCACATAGACCTTTTTGGCAACGATATAGCCCCGTAGGCAGTGCATAGCCCTCTTAGGCAACATCATAGCTCTGTGGGCTGTACGTAACCCTCTTTTGCGTTACATAGCCTTGTAGGCAACACATAGCCCTCTTTGGCGTCAAAATAGCCTCGTAGGCAACACATAACACTCTTTGGAAACAATATAGCCCCGTGGGCAACACATCACCCTCTTAGGCCATAACATAGTCCTATTAGAAAAAATCATATCCCCCATAGGCAGTTCATAGCTCAACAGCTAACCACAATAGCCCCAAGGGAGACAACAAACAATTGAATAAGCTAAAGGTGAGCAATTTAACTATAAATAATATATATATATATAGTTTCCAAGTCGTTCCTAACTCAGGGTCATTTTTAATAGATTATGAGTCCCTATAATGAGGGTTTATAACCACTCAATCAGGCAACCATTCACAATTACATCTACAAGATTCACCAACATTAACTACCCTACCATATCACTCCCAAGCACTAAGGAAATATGCCTAACGAAGGAAATAGCCTTAACATACATTTTTCTTTATAATTTATGCTGAAAATACCTCTGTCCGCACCACTACAACACTAAAAAAAGGTAAAATGAATCAGTAATTAAGGACAAGAATTACTACGACAATCGATACGGATTCCTATCGAAAATTACTATCCAAGACTTAAGCTATCCATAAACTAATAAAAGATGGTTCCTACCTTTCTTTACACGCCCAGAACACTTAAATAAAATCAAACCACTGAAAAAAAATTGCTGGCACAACCTCCACGGAGATACACCGATCAATTCATCATGAAAACTATACCAAAACAACGAGCTCGCGAAGTAGGGCAATTTTTGATAAGGAACCAAGAAGAGATTATGAACACAAAATGATGATTTGAGGAGAATTTCTCTGATTTTCGTGGGTTTCTTACGAGTTTGAATGAAGAAAAATGAAGAAGATGCTATCTTATAAGCTTCCACCGACTTAGGGGACCCACCTCACGTGCCTGCTTGTGCAGTCTCGCAAAAATGTGAATATCTCTCTATTCAGAAGTTGTATGAACAAACCGTTTGATGCGTTGGAAACTAGACTCGTAGACCTTTGATTTAATGGGTTGTGGGCCCCATTACTCTTTATAGATTTGGAGAAAACTTCCGAGACATTTGACCCAAATTTCTGAAAAATCTTTAAAAAGGAACTTACAATAACTTTCGCCAACTTTTATTTTGTGACTTACCTTACTTCAAAACTTGAGATACAACCCTTGAACACTTAAAATATGACATAACACATCATTCTTAATGTATTAATCACCCTCTTTGTCTTTCCACGAAGGTACGAGTTAATTTAGACATTTTGAAAAGTCCGGGTGTTACATCCTTCCCCCCTTAGAAGCATTCATCCTCGAATAAAAAATTTGAGTCACACGATTATGTCCCTAGGAGTTGACCAAGTATAGGCAAAGTATCCTTTGTGAATGTGACTATCCAGAACCTGAAACGTAGAAATTCTAACCTAGGCGTCTCACAAGACGACATAAATAGCTAAGCACTATAGCTCCGCAATAACAGTGCGAGCAAAAATACAATGACAACAACCATAATAATAAGCAATAATATAACAAATTAGATAGGTATCTTACCTTACTTCACTAATATAAACTGATATGCTATCACCCTGGGGTATGAAACAAGTGACGATATTTGGACCTAATGCCATCCTCAGCTTCCCAGGTCGCCTCTTCTCTATTCTTGTTTCTCCACAATACTTTAACTGAAGCCACCTCCTTGGTCCTTAATTTACTGACATGTCGATCTAATATGGCAACTGGAGTTTCCTCGTAGGACAAATCCTCTGTGATCTGAACATCCTCAACTGGGACAACTCGATAAGGGTCTCCTATGCACTTCCATAGCATCGTTACATGGAAAACTAGATGAACATATTCTAGCCTCGAAGGCAATTCTAACTCATAAGCCGCTTGTCCTACCCTCTGAAGGATCCAGTATGGCCCAATGAATCTTGGACTAAGCTTGCCTTTCTTGCCAAATCTCATAATACCTTTCATATGCGAGACTTTTAAGAGTACACAGTCATCGACACAAAACTCTAAGTCCCTTCGTCACACATCTGAGTATGACTTCTATTGGCTTTGAGCTATTAGCAACCTCTCCCAAATGAGCATAACCAGCTCCACTGTTTGATGTACTAGGTTAGGTCCAATCAACACTGACTCACCTACCTCGAACCATCCAACGGGGGATCTACATTTTCGCCCATACAAAGTCTCATAAGGTGTCATCTCGATGCTAGAATGATAATTATTATTGTATGCGAACTCAATAAGAGGTAAGTGGTCATCCCAACTTCCATTAAAGTCCAACATACACGCTCGTAGCATGTCCTCAAGTGTTAAAATGGTGCGTTCAGCTTGGCTATCTGTCTGAGGATGAAAGGCGGTACTGAGATTAACTTGCGTCCCTAATCTTTTCTGGAAAGACTTCCAGAAGTTAGCGGTAAATTGTGCTCCTCTATCTGAGATAATAGATATTGGGATGCCGTGCAACCTAACAATCCCTCGAATGTAAAGCCCTGCATAATCTTCAGTTGTGAAAGTAGTCTTGACTGGTAAGAAATGGGCTGATTTTGTTAGTCTGTCAACAATTACCCAAGTAGAGTCAAACTTACAACGCGATCGAGGTAACCTTGTAAAAAAGTCCATATTAATTGCTTCCCACTTCCACAAAGGAATGGCTACCTCCTGGACTTGTCCGGCGGGCTTTTGGTACTCAACTTTTACCTGTTAGCAGTTAGGACAATGTGCCACAAACTAAACTACGTCCTTTTTCATCTCGTGCCACCAATAGATCTCCTTAATATCATGGTACATCTTCATCGAACCAAGGTGAATAGAATAACGGGAATGATGTGCCTCTTCCATAATTTGATGTCGAAGCTCTGCAACATTCGAAACACATAATCGACCACTATATCTGAGGGCTCCATCTCATGCTATATCAAATGCTACAGACTGTTGATCCTGAACCTTGGCTCTAAGCTGCTCTAAGCTAGGATCCTCCTGTTGCCGTTCTTTTACCTCCACAACTAGAGATGATACAATTGTGTACTGAATTGTGACCCCACTATCGTCTGCCTCTAACAATCTGACTCCCAATCTAGCTAACTGATGAAGCTCTTGTGCTAGCTCACACTTCTCAACACTTAAATAGGATAAACTACATATAGATCTTCGACTAAGGGCATCGGCTACCACATTTTCCTATCCTGGATGATATAAAATATCTATGTCGTAGTCTTTGAGTAACTCAAGCCATCGACGCTGACGCATATTTAACTCCTTCTGTCTAAAGATATATTGAAGGCTTTTATGATCTGTGAAGATGTCAAAATGAACGCCATACAAATAGTGTCTCCAGATCTTTAATGCATGCACAACTGTAGCCAACTCTAAATCGTGGGTCAGATAGTTCTTCTCATGCTTCTTCAACTGCCTTGAAGCATAAGCGATAACCTTACTATGTTGCATTAGAACACATCCCAACCCAACACCAGGAGAATCACAGTACACCGCATAACCTTCTAAACCCTCTGGTAATGCTAGAACTGGTGCTGATGTCAACATGTCCTTAAGCTCTTGGAAATTATGCTGGCAAGCCTCAGTCCATTGGAACTTTGTTGTTTTTTGAGTCAGCTTCGTTAATGGTGCTGAAAGTGAAGAAAACCCCTCTACTAACCTTCTGTAGTACCCAACTAACCCTAAGAAGCTACGAACCTCATTCAGAGTCATAGGTCTGGGCCAAGTTTTTATGGCCTCAATCTTTTATGTATCAACCGCAATGCCTGCATCTGATACAATATGGCCTAAGAAAGATATAGAGTTCAACCACAACTCACACTTAGAAAACTTTGCATAAAGTTCTCAATCTCAAAGAACCTGAAGGACTGCTCGCAGATGATTTGCATGCTCAACTTTTGAATGTGAATATACCACAATATCATCAATAAATACAATCACAAACAAGTCTAGATACGGCTTGAATATACTATTCATCAGGGCAATGAACACTGCTGGGGTATTAGTTAATCCCAAAGACATTACTAAGAACAAAAAGTGTCCATATCTGGTTATAAAAGTTGTCTTTGGAATGTCTTTCTCCCAAACTCGTATCTGGTGGTACCTTGATCTTAAATCAATCATTGAGAAGCACTCAAGACCTTGTAACTGATCAAACAAGTCATCAATCCTCGGAAGGGGATACTTATTTTGTATAGTCACCTTATTCAGCTGTCGATAATCGATACACATTCTTAGTGAGCCATCTTTTTTCCTCACGAATAACACTGGCGCACCCCATGGTGAAGCACTAGGTCTGATAAAGCCTTTATCCAACAAGTCTTTCAGTTAATCCTTAACCTCCTTTAGTTCAGAAGGAGCCATTCTATAAGAAGTGATAGATATGGGTTGTGTACCTGGTAGCATATCAATAGAAAAATCAATTTCTCGTTCTGAAGGGATATCAGGGAGCTCGTCTAGAAATACATCTAGAAACTCATTAAATACTGGAATAGACTGAAAAGTCTGTGGTTCTGCATCTATATCATGAATGCAAACAAGATGATAAATACAACCCTTAGTGATCATCCTCCTCGCCTTAAGATAGGAAATAAACCTACCTTTCGGCGTTACTGTATCGCCTTTCCGTTCCAGAACTGCCTCTCCTGGAAAGTGGAATCTAACAATCTTTGTCTGACACTCAACATTAGCATAACAAGACACTAACCAGTCCATACCTATAATGACATCAAAATCGACCATCTCTAACTCTACCAGGTCTATAGAGGTCTGACGGTTGATAATTTCTACCGTGCACCCTCGATAGACTCTCCTGGCAATAATAGACTCACCAACTAGATACAGTAAAGGGTCGATCTAATGACTCTGGTACTATACATAACTTCCCTACAATAAATGGGGTAACATAAGATAGAGTAGATCTAGGATCTATCAAATAATAAACACAATGAGAGCAAACAATTAATGCACCTGTCACAACATCTGGTGATGACTCTGAGACCTATCGGCCGGCTAGTGAATACGTACGGTTCTGGCCACTACCAGAACTAGATGCTTCCTCTCTGCCTCCGCCTCTGCCTCTACGTGCTGAAGTTTGGGTCCATGCCCTGTAGGTTGTGCTGATGAGGAGGAACCTACTACTGACCGGATCAACTGACCTATATCACCCTGACCTATGGTCGGGAAGTTCCTCCACCCATGCTCCTGCTATCCACAAGAATAAAAACCTATGGAACCCTGCCTGCACCTCCCAAAATGCATCCTACCGCAAGTAGTGCAATGCGGCGATGCTGTCCTAGCCTGGCCTGAGCCTCTCTGCTGCTGAGAGCCTGATGCTCGTGAACCCTCACCTGAGCCTGACTATCCTTGTCGATCAAATCTACTACCCTGGAACTGTTGTGGTGGAGGTCTAGGTGGCCTACTAGGATATCGAGGTCTGGGACCACCCTGAAAATTTCCATGTGAACTAGCAGGCCTATCCCTCTTCTGTCTCTCTCTATTGACCCTCTCAGTCATATACTGTAGATGTCGGTGATCCTCTATGCCTTGTGGAAAGGTCTGAATTCACGAGATATCCATATTATCATTTAGTACAGTGGTAGAACAAGCGTCGATATAGTCTGAGTCAAGCCCTCCCACAAATCTACGCACCCTATCATGCATCGTATCAACAAATGCTGCCCTGTCAAAGGTATAAAAACTGGTCCACTCGGCCATCCCTAATCTCTTTAGGCAAATAATGATCTATGAAAGCTTCTGCAAAGTTATCCCAAGTGGGTAGAGATGCATCTTTTCCCCTACATCTCTCCCAACTTTTGTACCAAAATACTGCAACATCACGCAATCAAAATGTTGTTAACTCAACTGACTCAATCGCTGAGGCATGCATGACTCTGAAGATCCTATGAAGCTGATAAAAAATGTCTTGAGGGTCCTCTCTGCGATCTGTCCCTGTAAACTGTGAAGGATTCAAGGCAAGAAATTCATGAACACTCGAACTTCCGAGCCCTTCAGAAGGTCCGACAACATCTGGCGCTGTGCAGCTACTAACTATGCTAACATACATACTGCACTCTTGAAATCCTGGTCAGATGGAATAAGGGGGACTATATGTGGTACTGTCGGTGGAGTCGGGGGTCCTGTAGCCCTCGGAGGCTCCTGAAGCGGTGGAGAAGCTATAGAGGGCTGAGAAGATGTATCCCCCTGGGTCTCACAATGGGCTACCTCCACCTGTGGTACCTAGCCAGTGACCTCGCCTGCAGCTGTATCTAGCCCCTAGCTAGATGTGGTCTGTCTGGTGTCTGCCATCTCTATCTGCATACAAATATCAATTATAAGCTAGAAACCTTAACCCTTAAGACACCGCTCTATAGCACGAGGTGAGCAAAAGAAGGATAGTAATTCTACATGCCCGATAGCTTCTTGCTTATCAAATGTGGTGCACAACACATTTATAAACAAGACTCTACTAGACACGACCTGCAGACTCCCTAGGATACGACGTTTCTCTGATGCTTATCGTGACCAATGAAACTAACTACGGTTCGAGTGTCTATGATCGTCGATAATATAGTAACCCAACCGAGGGTTGGGGTCGTGTCCCAAGGGAGTGGTAGTGAAAATAGTAGTTAGGCTAGAATTTTGTTCTAGTTATTTGTAGTTTGAGAAATTATCGAGTAAAAACAAAGTAAATTCAAGTGGGTGACACCAAAGTGTCAAATATCAATTTGGGTTTTTTGTCACAAGTAAGTAAAAACAACAAAAATAACAAGAAAATCAAGTATGGGGAAGAGTTCTTGGGGTGTGACCGCAATACAAGTTGAGATAAATGGTTGGGTACTTGCTTTCGATAGGAAATTTGCAAGATAATAGTGACTAGGCTAAGCTTTAGATGGAAATAAGTTCCCTCTTGAGCAACTTACCCCATTTCAAATGCGTTCCTCTCGGACACCCATTTATCGCATGAAGACCAGCCTATGCCTTAGCCCACTCACTCTCTCATGCTGAGTGTTAGGATATAGGACTAGGGTTCACCCTCTCGGGCTGAACCTCATGTCGACCCACTCCTTAGGCCATCAATCTAGTGGTCTTGGTTTTGCGACCTCCCTCTTGGGCAAGCCAAAAACACATGGGTGGATTTGTATTTGCAACTACAAACCCATTAAATTAAACCACAACCACTAGGTGAAATCACCATGAAAATACATCTAACCTATCAGCAAGCAAGACCCAACAATAATATCAACACATATTTTCTAAATCACACCCCAAGAATGGGATTTTTTAACCACACATCAAGAAACAAGAAATTTACCTAAAATGATAGTGAAATCAAATGGGTAAAATAAATTAAACCTTAATTTAAGCAAAGGAAGAAGAATGGAGAAGATCCACTTCCAACTTGGGGAAGATGAACTCCTTTCTTCAAGTCTCCCAAGAATCCTCTCCAAACTTTAGAGTAAATATGAAAGCTAAAGTGAAAATTACAATAATATTTTTTTAATTCTAATGTTCCACACACTTAAAAATAAGTAGAGAGTTTATTATTTATAAGCTTCAGAAAATAGTGTTGTGGCGGACCGTTCGGCGAGGTTAATTGCGATCGCTGAACAATTCGGCGATTCGCCCTTCTTCTTGTTCATAGCCTTTATGCTTTGTCTACAACGTCTCTGCATTCTGGACCACTGGGCGGTATAGTACTGCTTTGCAAAACTGATCGGCGAAGCGCCGACTGCTCCTTTTCATTGCCTTTTTGATCCACTCCCTTCAAGGTTTCGCGTACTGGAACAAAGGGCATAATGTGTCCCTTCGTTGATTCGCCAAGCATGCTTGGCGATGCTCAGGCTTTAACTTCTTCGTCTTTTTCATCCTTTTTGTTCCTTTTTGCACCTAAGTATCCATGCTTCCACTAAAACTTCAAATACCTGAAACTTATGCGTTTTCATCAGACATTGAGATAAAATAAGCATTTGAGGACACTATTTCTATTAAAATAAAGCCCTAAATGAGTCCAATTTGTGGGCTCATCAACACCTCCAACTTAAACTTTTGCTTCTCCTCAAGTAAAACTCAAGTTCAGCAGTTTAAATAGGATGTCTCAAATAGTGCTACACAAGACTCAATCATGAACATACACAACAAGACTCAAATTACTCATGCAAAGATCAATTGTGTACTCAAAGATTCAAGTTGTGATACACCATTACCAAAGATTCTCATGCTCGCAATACTTGCTACTTGTGCAAGTTCAAGCTCTACAAAAAGTATCTAAATGCCCTCACATAAAGAATGATTCCATATTCACACACATAGGTTAATTAATTCAAGATCAGGAATCAGATGCAACGCTCACACTCAAAAAGAGGAACACAATGCATGTTTTCACCCATAGGCTTGTCCTTATTTTCCAATCGATCTTTGATTCGGCTCAATCAAGATGAAAAAGGTCTTTCTAAGGCTTGTAAAGGGGCTGAGTGCAAAGGTATGGTCATTTAGGCTCAATGACTTTTTCCTCATGAGATGTGGTATTTTCAAGGCATCCCCTTCTTTTCCTTTATCAATTCTTTTTCTAGTGCTTCTAAGTCATCTTTTTATTCACCTCCATGGATTGCTTGGAAACCCAATTTCTTTTGTACTTTTATTCCACACCTTTTCTTTTTCATTTTTTTTTATATATGGAGGGTTTCCATTTTTCCGCAACACTATTGGTTAAGGGAGACTTTTCCTGTACTTCTTGACTTCTCCTTTTCCTTTTTCACCACACCCCCAACTTAGGCTTTTGGCCTAAGTTGACTATTCACTAAACCACAAATCAAGAGGATTATAGGTAGTGGATCAAGTAAGGTCTAGGGTTCATCAATGTTCTTTCAAAGAAAGGTAAGGCTCAAAGGGTGTTCAACAGAGTTTCACACGCTCACGGGTAGGCCACAAAAGAGGTATATGTCAAATTGGCTCACACTCTTTAAAAGTTGCCTAAAATCATCTCAAGAGCACACCTTACTAAATCAATCAGACTAACGGGGTAAATTCTAGGTTTATTCATGCAAGGTTCAAAGTAAGCTTATCACACAAGGCATCGACACTTAAGTAAAACAAGACTACACACTTTCGCTAGTGTGCAACGGTCATTACAAGAGAATCAATTTGAAAAATGGCTAATCACAATGAGATGCAAAGAGTTCACATATTGTCTATGCAACTTCATTTGTTCTCGTCGTAGCCGCACATTCATGTTTGTTCGATTGAGAGCACTATTCAAGTCATCGGTATTGATTGAAACCGAGACTTGAATTTGTACAATAACAGCCACTTTCAACACAAGAGGTGGCGAAATTTTTTGAAAAATGAAATTTTTTCGGAAGGGTCAAAATTATTTTTCAATTAAACCCAAAAGAGGGCCATAAGCTCAAACAATCACAAAACAGTTTTAAAAACACAATTTAAAATAGACAACCCAAGTGTATACAGAAAACACAAATATCCATAACAAGCAAGCAAGGTGAGCCTCACCCCACCACAAAATAAATGCGTTTGTCCTCAAATGCGAGTAATAATATCTAAAAGTAAAATGTCATTCTGATACTATAATTGCAAATGAGTGCAAAATTGTCAAAAATAAGTTCGGGGCTTTAGAGACTAACCTTCGATGCCGATTCAATTGCTCTTTGAAATTCTAGGAAGCAAAGAAATCCAACCCCAAGCACTAATATCTGACTAAAATATTAGTTTACGATAAAAATCTAAGAAAAAAAAAATATACCTTTGGTGTGATTTAGGAGAGTTTGAAACGAGGGAAAGTGAAAGATTCAAAAATTTGACCTTTGGCACTTATATAACCATGCAATTCCTATCTATTCGGGGATGTTAGTCGCACTTGCAGAAGCACTTGGCGAAGCCCCGAGCGGTCTTTTATCCCACCCTTTCTTCGAAATCTTCAATTTTCTAGGAGTGAAATTGGTGGTCTGCATCGAGGTCGCCGAACAGGATGGCGATGTGCCGAGCTGCTTTTTGAGTTCACCATGTTTTACAGGCTCTGTAATGCACTTGCATTGAGCCAAACGACAGATTCAACAGAGCTTGCCAACCTATTTTGCGTCTCGCAGAATGGACATTCTACTTGCCAACCTAAGATTTTCCACTCTCCTCATTTTAACCTGCAACATTAACGCACCATTATTTATAAAAGTAAAATCCTACATTTACGACCTTGGGTTTCCTCCCAAGAAGTGCCTTATTTAACGTCGTGGCTCAACGTAGGTCCTGTCTCACTCTCTGTTATTAGAGCTAGACCTAGTGTTACTAGGTAACCCCAATCTATTGCTTGGATGGAGCTGAGGCATAGCAAACATCAGGAGTGATCTGATGTGCTGGATTGATCTAGAATGAGATCCAATCAATTGAGTCAATGCTTCAACATTCTCTCTTATTTCGTCCAACACTCAATCTTGATTGGTGATCTTTTGGAGAATGATTTGAAGTGTGTCCTCAACACGACTTTTCTCATCTTCTCTAGACTTCTTCTGCGCATGGGGAGGTATATGCCTCCCTTGGCGTTTGCACTGGTTTTCCACCTTAGATATTTTGGTGGTCAAATCATTTAGTTGAGATACCAGTGCAGCGAGCTTGAAGTCACCCTTGACTTCTTGATCTGCCTCAACTGACTTGCCACCCACTCCCTCTGTCATGCCCAGAGGTACTGCATACACAAACAACTAAAAAGATAAACAAAACTAAAAGTAAAATTAGTAAAAACTATAACTAAAAAGAACAAACGCGCTAGTTGACTACATCTTCACGTGACACCACTCCCCGGAAGCGGCGCCATTTTTATGATTATCATGACCAACGACACTAACTACGGTTCGAGTGTCTACGATCGTCGATAAAATAGTAACCCAACCGAGTGTTGGGGTCATGTCCCAAGGGAGTGGTAGTGAAAATAGTAGTTAGGCTAGAATTTTGTTCTAGTTATGTGTAGTTTGAGAAATTATTGAAAAAAAACAAAGTAAATTCAAGTGGGTGACACCAAATTGTCAAATATCAATTTGGGGTTTTTGTCACAAGTAAGTAAAAACAACAAAAATAACAAGAAAATAAAATATGAGGAAGAGTTCTTGGGTTGTGACCGCAATACAAGTTGAGATAAATGGTTGGGTACATGCTTTCGAAAGGAAATTTACAAGATAATAGTAACTACGCTAAACTTTAGATGGAAATAAGTTCCCTCTCGGGCAACTTACCCCGTTTCAAATGCGTTCCTCTTTGACACCCATTTGCGATATGAAGACCAGCCTATGCCTTACCTCACTCACTCTCTCGAGCTGAGTGTTAGGATATGGGACTAGGGCTCACTCTATCAGACTGAACCTCATGTCGACCCACTCCTTAGGGCATCAGTCTAGTGGTCTTGGTTTCGCGACCTCCCTCTCGGGCAAGCCAAAAACACATGGGTGACTTTGTATTTGCAACTACAAACCCATTAAATTAAACCACAACCACTAGGTGAAATCACCATTAAAATAGATCTAACCTATCAGCAAGAAAGACCCAAAAATAATATCAACACATATTTGCTAAATCACACCCCAAGAATGGGGTTTTTTAGCCACACATGAAGAAACAATAAAATACACCTAAAATGATAGTAAAATCAAATGGGTATAAGAAATTAAACCTTGGTTTAAGCAAAGGAAAAAGAATGGAGAAGACCCACTTCCAACTTGGAGAAGATGAACTCCTTTCTTCAAGTCTCCCAAAAACCCTCTCCAAACTTGAGAGTAAATATGAAAGCTAAAGTGAAAATTACAGTAATGTTTTTTTTTACTCTAATGTTCCACACGCTTATAAATTAGTAGAGAGTTTAGTATTTATAAGCTTCAGAAAATAGTGTTTTGGCGGACCTTTCGGTGAGGTTAGTAGTGATTCACCCTTCTTCTTGTTCATCGCCTTTATGCTTTGCCTACAACGTCTCTGCATTTTGGAACACTGGGCGGTATAGTACTGCTTCGCAAAACTGATCGGCGAAGCGCCAACTTCTCCTTTTTATTGCCTTTTTTATCCACTTTTTTCAGAGCTTTGCGTACTGGAACAAAGGGCGTAATGTGTCCTTTCAGCGATTCGCCAAGCATTCTTGGCGAAGCTCAGGCTTCAACTTCTTCATCCTTTTTGTTCCTTTTTGCACCTAAGTGTCCATGCTTCCACTAAAACTTCAAATACATGAAACTTATGCATTTTCATAAGATTTTGAGATAAAATAAGCATTTGACGACACTATTTATACTAAAATAAAGCCCTAAATGAGTCCAATTTGTGGACTCATCATTGATCTGATACCAAGTTTGTCACGCCCCAAACTCAAGGGGCTCAACTAGCTCCTAATGCAGAACTAAGGCCCGACCCGACCCTGCAGAACCATTTGCTACTAGCACATGGCGGCCACACACAATCAAGAAAACAAACAAGTATATCTCAGCTTAAAATTAAGCACTCGAACGGCAAGGCCCCTGTCAACAGTTCTATAAAAGAAACAGCTACTCCCAAGAGTTCATATATAGAAATAGACGACTAGCACTGAAGTCCTGATTGAGCCTTCGAGGCCACCGTGATCTCTATAGCGAAATTGAAAGCAGGTATATATCAATACAATACATCAAACAACTAACAAGCATTAGCAAACCAACAAACTAGGCCAGCGTGGCCATAACGTAGTTGTACACCTCACACACTAGTCTGCAAGCCTCCAAGAGTAGTAAAGATTGGCGGGACAGGGCCCTGGCCTACCCATAAAAATATATACAACAAAAGCTAACAAACCTTCCAACTCTGGTAGCTCCAGAGGAAATGGGCTAGCCAACCAAATAGAAGTCAATTCTGTTGCTGAGGAAGTCTACTGGGTCGTCTGTCGGGTCCTGCATACATGAATGCAGCGCCCCTAGGCAATGGAGCATCACTACAAAATAATGTACAGAGTATGAAAGGCAATAGACTAAATGAGTAAGTATCATAATATACCAAATCAAATTTAGATAAGCATGCTAACCCACTATTGAATCTAAAAAATACAATAATGATCGATCAACAACCTAACCAAGCCCCCATAAGATCGGTAGGTACAAACAACATACCACCTACCTAGGCCCCCATAAGCCCAGAAGGTTCCAAATCAATCTACATAACACTATCGGTAGCCCCTTGTCTTTGTGAAGTCACATAGCCCTTTTTGCCAATGACATAGCCACGCAGGCAGCGCATAGCCCTCTTAGGAAACATCATAGCTCTGTGAGTTGCACGTAGCCCTCTTTTGCATCACATTGCCCTGTAGTCAACATATAGCCCTCTTTGACATCAAAATAGCCCCATAGGAAACACATAATACTCTTTGGCATCAATATAGCCCCGTGTGCAACACATAGCCCTCTTAGGCAACAACATAGTCTTAATAGACAACATCATAGTCCCCATAGGCAGTTCATAGCTCAACATCTAACCACAATAGCCCCAAGGGCGACAACAAGCAATTGAATAAGCTAAAAGGGAGCAATTTAGCTATAAACAATATATATATATATAGTTTCCAAGTCGTTCCTAACTCAGGGTCGTTCTTAACAGATTATGAGTCCCTATAATGAGGGTTTATAACCACTCAATCAGCCAACCATTCACAATTACATCTACAAGATCACCAACATTAACTACCCTACTATATCACTCCCAAGCTCTAAGGAAATATACCTAACGAAGGAAATAGCCTAAACATACTTTTTACTTTATAATTTATGCTGAAATTACCTCTGTCTGCACCACTACAACACTAAAAAACAAGGTAAAATCAATCAGTAATTAAGGACAAGGATTACTACGACAATTGATGCGGATTCCTATCGTAAATTACTATCCAAGACCTAAGCTATCCATAAACTAATAAAAGATGGTTCCTACCTTTCTTTACACTCCCAGAACACTTACATAAAATCAAACCACTGAATAAACTCTGCTGCCACAGCCTCCACGGAGCTAGACCGATCAATTCACCATGAAAACTATACCAAAACGACGAGCTCACAAAGTAGGGCAATTTTAGATAAGGAGCTAAGAAGAGATTATGAACACACAAGGATGATTTGAGGAGAATTGCTCTGATTTCTGTGGGTTTCTTACGAGTTTGAATGAAGAAAAATGAAGAAGATGCTATCTTATAAGCTTCCACTTACTTAGGGGACCCACCTCAGGTGCCTTCTTGTGTAGTCTCACAAAAATGGGAATATCTCTCTATTCTGAAGTCGTACGAACAAATGATTTGATGCGTTAAAAACTAGACTCATAGAACTTTGATTTAATGGGTCGTGGGACCCATAGCTCTTTATAGATTGGGAAAAAACTTCCAAAACAATTGACCCAAATTTCAGAGAAATCTTTAAAATGGAACTTACGATAACTTTTGCCAACTTTTATTTTGTGACTTACCTTACTTCAAAATTTGAGATACAATCCTTGAACACTTAAAATATGACATACCACATCATTCTTAATGTATTACTCACCCTCTTTGTCTTTCCACGTAGGTACGAGTTAATTTAGACATTTTGAAAAGTCGGGGTGTGACATATAAATACCCGCTTAAATCTGTAGCTTTGTATCAAGCTATTAGAGAACTAAGTTTTAGAATAGAATAGTTTTTACATTTTTGGAGACATTGTTCTTGAGCCTTGAAGATTCAAAGGGTTTCAACTCCAAGAAATGGTAAGTGGGTCTTCAAGAATCTTCATCCTTGGCGTGTTCAAAGACTTTATTTATCGTACCCATTTGATGGTAACACCTTTTAATATCGATATTTATATCTTTTTCATGTCTAGCTAAAACCCCAATTCTTGGGGTATGATTTTGTGAATATGGGTTAGCTTATATATTGGGTCTTGCTTATTGACGGTTTATTTGTTGTTTAAATGTGATTTCATTTAGTAGTTGTGTATGAACTTAATGGAATTGTAGTTGCAAATACGATTTCATCTTAGTGTTTTTCGCTTGCTCGAGAGAGAGGTCGTAAAACTAAGGCTACTAAATTGATAGCTAGTGGTATTAGGTCGACATGGATTTAGCTCGAGAGAATGAATCCCAGTCCTTCTCCCACACATTCAGATCGAGAGAGTGAATGGGATAAGGAGGAGGATGTACTTAAAGCGGCAACTTGGTGTTCGAGAGAAACTGAGTTGATTCGAGGTAAGTTGCTCGAGAGAGAATTTACCCCCACTATAGTCTAGCCTAGTCACAAATGTTCAAAAATTTACTATCAAAAGCATGTACCCGATAGTCTAGCCTATCCCGTATTCCTATCACATCCCAAGAATCCCGTCTCTCTATCTAGTTTTCGTATATTGTTGTTGATTGTAGTTGTTAATTAATACAGAACCCCATTGATAATTGACGCTTGCGTCACCCCTTTTAGATTTAGTATCACTATAGGAAAAATGGTCTTTAACGAAGGGAAATATGGTCGTTAAAGGTCCAAATCCGGTCGCTACAAGTCATTAACGACCGTAATAAATCCGGTCGTCGCCGGTCGTTCAAAGTCCGGACGTTAAAAGTTAACGACCGAATTAACAGTCGGTCGTTAAAAGTCTTTTTAACGACAATATAAATTTCGGTCGTTAGATGGCCTTTTTAACGACCGGATTAGCCCTTAGTACAAGTACTTTTAACGACCAAAAGTTCTTTCGTTAATTATATACTAATTTCAATACCAATACTATTAACGACCACATTTCCTGACGCTAATTGTTGTTTATTCAATTTTTTTAAGAAGCCAATTATAAAAGAGTTTAAAAGAACCAATTTCATTTGTTGTTTTACAAAATTTTATACAATGAATACAAAAACACTCAAAATACACTAAATAATTTAATTCATTATATAAAATTTCATGGTCAATACAAAGAACTAATTAAAGAAAGATATATCATATTCAAGTAGCATAATATATTTTTATCAACTCCTAAAAAGAGAAAAATTGCAAAAAATAAATAATAAGATATTGTCTTTAATTTAAACTACCCCTAACTAAAGTAAAATCCCTAGCTCTTGAACTTTAACTTGCTCCGTACATTGTTGAACGATATATTCTTCATATTCAATTGCTTGATCTGTAAGAAAAAAATATTTTTCAATTTAAAAACAAAGAATAAACTCTTAAAGAAGAACCATAAAATCTCAAAAGTATTTACTAAAAAAGATGCAAAACATTAAAGTTTGAAAGAAAAGAAGGCATGTCAACAATAACTTGTAGTCTCTTCCCAACATCTATTAACTATTTAACGATTTTCTGTAATGATCAACATTTAGTTCGTAAGGCCAACAAAACAAAACATAATAACAAGGGACTAGTATAACTCTTTCCTGCTTTGGATGACAAGGAGGAGGATCAAGAAGTTTCAAATAGAATGGAGAGTACATACATGAATTAAAGCTATTTGAACCTTGCGAACTTTGGATGAGTCATATTTTGGGAAGCAGACTGCCAGTTCAATATAGAAATCACACAAGAAAAAGTTTGACAGCCATCAAACCAAAATAGACAGCACATTCGAGGCATCAACTTATTTTTTTTTTCTAAGAGGGAGGAATAATATGTTTTCTGTTTGCTACAGTAACATCTCTAATATGAAGTAAGCAGACCATGAAAAGATTCCAGAGTTTCCAATATCAAGAGTCAAGGGTAGCAAGAGAGATAGCTGTGCACATGCAAATTAAGATATGCTCAACCACATTCCCTGAGGACAATCACGAAGAGACATCTGAATATCAAGCACACTAGATAACTTAGCAAATTGTAGTAGGCTAATATCGATAATCAAATTGCAATAGAAAGAGAATCTGTACTCAGTACCTAATTAAGATTGTTTACTATTTTGGATGGGTCAGGCGGCCTGTTTGATTTGATGTTAAACTGCTGGATGTTGCTAGTTCACCGGACTGAGCTCACCAATTTCACTAGAACTGCTATTTAGTATCTACTTGTGTGATCTTTAAACAAGCCTAACTTCATGAACTACCTTTTGACATTGAGTTAAGCACAAAGTACATTTTATAGATTCATTACACTTGAATAAGGGAAACCATATAGAGTACTGTATACCTTATCTGAGGATATTTTGCATTTAATTAAATATTAACTTTACTTATTTGTAGACAAAATGATTGCCCACCATATCAAGTCAATCTTGTACATTGTGAGTTAATCAAGTCAGGAAGACATTTTCTCTTCTAATTTCTAAGTTTTTATGTTCGTTGTTCCAGAGAACAGAATAAAAAGATGTTACACAAAGAATCAAAATCAAATGCTTGAAATGGAGTGCTACCAGTTTTATGTGATAATGAAGATAAGTTTCTTGAATTAGTACTTATTGAAAAACTTGATGATTTGAATAGGGTTGCTAGTGTAGTGTCTAGGCTTGGGAAAAATGTACAATTTCTGCCTTACAAGGGTTTCAGCATGGTTATGGGGATGTTATTTCTGTGAAGGATTTGAGATTTTTGGTTAAAGATGTGGAGGGAATGGTTAGGAAAATGGAGAGATATGTGAATTCTACAGCTAGTTTGTATTGTGAGATGGCTGTTTTGAATGAATTGGAAGTGGCAACAATGAAATTTCAGCAAATTCAACATAAGGAAAGTAGAAAGGCATTTGAACAGAAATTGGCTTGGCAGAAACAAGATGTGAGGCATTTAGAAGATGCTTCACTTAGGAATCAGACTTATGATAAAGTTGTTGAACTTTTGGCTAGGACTGTGTGTACTGTATATGCTCGGATTAGTACGGTGTTTGGTAATAATGTTCTCGTAAAGATGGATCTTTTAGGTAATCAAGAATTCAATGAGAAGTCCAGTGTAATTGTTGCAGATAGGAAGTCTGAAGTCATGGATGCTGATTTCAAGAAACCTGTTTTGAGGAACAACAATGGAAGCTATCGATCGGGGTCAATTGAGAGAGGGGCGTCAGGGAAAAGGAGCATGATCCATAGTACTCAAAATAAGGTTGGAAGAAATGAAGGGAGCTTATTTGATAATGAGAATTTTAATTTTTCTTTTGGAATGGGACCTAGGAGACTATTCATGGAATGTCTAAGCTTGAGTTCTGCTTCAAAAATGGATTTCGACAATGATGTTGGGACTGATGATAGAAGTAGTCAGATATCTGGATGTTTTAGTGTTTCAAGTGGTATGAAGAGGGACGAATCTAGCGTTTAGGGTTCATTCAACTTAAAAGAAAGGCTCAACAAATTACTGTGGATAAAGCTCCACCATAGCACAAAACAGAAATGGAAAAAACTAGGCTATTCTACTTAGATGAGTAGTTAATAATTGGGAAATGCACAACTTGATGGAACTGCTAGCAGAAATGGAAAAATACAAAAATGATGAGACCAAAATAGATACTATATTTTGGGAAAGCAATATCATATTCACTATGAAAGAATGCGACAGGCAGCTTGGTACTAGAAAAATAGGTGTTACTTGTATATATGCTGAAATACAGGGGACAGCCAACATGATCATTTAGATGTAGCTGCCATCTATTGAAAGATGGTACCATTAGCAACCTCCTAATGACATAGATGTCATATAGGAACACTACACCTAAAACATAAAAAACATAGGGTATGCTTGTCCAAATAATCAGATGAAGAGTAAAACTTAGAAGCAACAATTAAAATACAACATTCACTATGTAATGGCACTTGATTTTGCACTCTACCAGAGGCAATTAGGATGTTGATGCTTGGAATCAATTGTACATGGTAAATAGCCAGTAGGTTATAACAACAAACTAAGGAAAAAAATTGAGCAGTCAAAGTCCTTCCATGTCTCTTGAGTACATCACAAAGAGAAAGAAAAATCGATTTACTAACCTCTTTAATGGTACCATCTATTGATCACTTGAAGACGTAGGTGTTGAAGGCTGACCAAGCAGTACTCTTGCAAGTTGTTCAGATTTATTCTCCAGCTCATCCATGCGTTCACATTTATTCTCTAACTCATCCATGCGTCTTTTTAGTGATTCGTTTTCTTTTTCACGTGCATTCAATTTATCTAATAATGCACCCTTTGAAGAGTTCCCACCTTTCAACTCTTTAGTTGTTATCCCGCCACCAAATCCAATTACATGACTCTTACATTGAGGTCCAAAACACTTTTCTATGACCTCAATATTTGTAAGAGGAGAATCAGATTGAACCAATTTTTGGATTTCAGCCTATAAATACAAGAAAACTTAAAATAATACAACACATAAAGTTGAATGATTTAAAATAAAATTTATCACTAAACATATATATTTTGCATTTGTTTCAGGTTCGACAAGCTTGTTATCCTTCTTACGAGTCTCGAAGAAGATAGTATCCATGCTTGGTGGCTTACCATCTTTACCTCCCTTAACATATAAATAAACAAGTCAAATAAATCATTTTAGAAAACAAGATACCTCTTAAAGAGTTACAAAACTTACTTACCAATTCATAAATAATTTCTCTAATAGGCTTACTCCCCGTACGATGAGGCATACTCAACTTAGACCTGTTGACAATGTTTCTTGTACTTGTTTCCTATATTCACAACATACCATAAAAATTATAGTTAGTCGCTTCAAATAACATGTTAATAAATAAATACTATGGAGTTATACCTTCAACTTGTCACTTAAGAAATGCTCCTTAACCAGCCATTCCCAATCACTCTTGTCTACCCCTCTTGGCACATCTTTTAGAGCATCACAAAATGGCTTAGACTTCATATTCTTGTGAAGTGATCCTCTCCAGTTATTCCACAACCTTCTCATATGTTGAAGGACATGTTCTTTCTTAGCATTCATGCCGTCACAACTAAATTTATCCTACAATATTTCACATGTACCATTAAACATAAACTAAAACTTTCAGCCAAACTAGAAGTCAATTGAATCTATATTTCCTGCTTATGGCACTCTTCCAGTGGAAGGTGATATACATTTCATGAGAAATGAGTGATTATCCGGAGGATTGTATCAAGAGAAAGAAGAAAAAACATAAGAGAGATCAAGAGAGCAGATAACACAAACTACAACAGCAACATATAGGTTATTAAGGAAAACGTAACTATAACATTACATAGATACTTTTTGGCACAAAATGTCCCACATTAGTTTTACTCTTTCATGATGAGAAGTCAGCAATGAAGTTATTAGCTATAGCTCTCTAAATAGTTATCATAACATCACACATGTTCGGTATAAAATATGTCGCGTTAGTGTTACTTTTTCTAGATGAGAAGTTAGAAATGAAGCTATAAGCTAATAGCTCTGTAAATACCTATTGTAATATCATCTCAAAGGTTTGGCATAAAATGTGTCGCGCTAGTTTTACTTTTTCCAGATGAGAAGTCAGAACTGATGTTATTAGCTAATAGCTCTCTAAATACGTACCTTAATAGCATTCCACATGTTTTGCATAATTATAGCTCATTAATTTTACTTTTTAGATATGAGAAGTCAGATATGAAGCTAATAACTCTATAAATACTTACAGTAACAGCATCCCACATGTGTTCTAGTTGATCTTCTCTAATGTCTGTCCATGAGTGTACCCATAATGGGAACATATTACGATCACGAATTAAAATACCCAAGTGTTTCACAAATGAGGCATAATTTTTCCAACAACTCGATTTTGGTAAAAAGTGATATTTAACTTTTCTCCTGGTTTGAGTCGTGCAACATTTTTACAAATGTTTGTTCCTGTAACTTTTTTTGCATTTTCAGACTCACATGCACCTGCAAATTAATTCAGATTGGACATAAAGAAGAGTTTCATCACACCAAAAACAACAAAAAATTACAGTGTGAGACAGTAATACTTATTTCATTTGTTTGAGCATCTTGCATCAGTTCGACTTCTGGAGAGTAGGGAACATTATCTTCTGTTGGATCAAAACCAGGAGGTACATGAATAATATTTTGTACTGGATCATTTTGATAAGATGTTGATGGATTGATGTTTAGACTTTTTCTGATTGGAGTTCTTTTTTCAGCCCTTACTCTTACAGAGCCCAAAGATTGTAACCTTTTCCCACGTCCCCTAATTGCTAAAGCATCAGGTGGAAGGTATGAAAGTTTATTAGGCTTGACAGTTGATTTCATTCCAGAGTTTTGAATTTTTGATGGATCCATGTAAACCTAATACAAAAATCACTTCTTTGTTAGTTCATCCAATAAGAGAAAAGTCATTGAACAAGTTTTCATTACTACATCCCTTTCTTTATTTGAAAAGTAAAAGTATTTTATTTATCAAAGAAATTAAACTGTACAAAGACTGTGTAGGTACAACTACCAAAAAAAATGAGCATTAAAGAAGCACAACCACTTAGCTTCTGGAATGAGAAATGACATGAAGTTGACATTTTGAAAGTGGTTAATTTCCAGATATCTACAACTTAACTAATCTTCATCTCAAAACAGTGACAGGGATGTGGTAAGCCAGGAATACAATAGCAGTTTCAGAAGATGGATATTATGAAAGAAGCTTTGACAAAGAGAAACAATTAATTACAAGTCACTCAGAATCTGCGCATAAAATTCCAACAAGCTTCAAAATTTTGAAGCACAATTTACATGTAAATAAATAATATTACATAACTACTAATAAATAGTCCATTTGTAAGCACCAGCTAGAGAATCATGAAGAAAAATACTTGAAAACAGAAACTATAACATCAAGAGTAATTTTAGGATCAAATTCAACACCATAGAAATAAAACATGAATACAAAGTCACAACTGCCTCCTAGATTCCTTGAAGCTATGCCGAATCATCATCCTCTTTTTCACCAACATCAAAAGAATCACGAGCTTGAACCTTTTGTACAATATGCCAGCCATTATTTGCAAGATCATCAACATAAAACACTTGTGATGCTTGATTGGCTAATATAAAAGGCTCATTTATTTTCAGAAATCGCTTGCTTCATGCATAACCAAGGTGGCAAATTATAAGGAATAAGTACCACAGGCCAAATGCTATATGGAGTTTTCGAATTTTTAAATGGTTGAAAACCATCACTAGCAAGTCCAAGTCGAACATTACGAGGCTCAGTACCAAAAGATGGATGAAGTTCATCAAGTCTCTTCCATGCAACTGAATCAGCTGGGTGCCTCATTATTCCATCATCAACTCTTTCATCATGATGCCATCTCATCAAAGAAGATGTTTTTGAGGACATAAACAGTCTCTGAAGTCTTGGCTTTAGAGGAAAATAACGTAAAATCTTACATGGTATTTTTTTATAACATTTAGATTGTGTTTCCCCATTGCGTTGATTCTCCTTCCATCTAGATGCGCCACACACTTTGCAAAATTCGAGAATCTTATCATCCTTCTAGTATAACATGCAATTGTTCTTACACGCATCTATATTCTGATAAGGAAGTCCAAGATTTTGAATTACCTTCTTTGCCTCGTAATATGAATCAGGCAAGTTTGATACAGCAGACAATAAATCTTTCTTTAGCATCTTCAACAACATTGTGAGTGAAGCATTACTCCATTGGCCAATACTTTTAATATGAAGTAACTTAATCAAAGTAGAAAGTTTTGTTGCTTTTGAACCTTCATATAATGGTTGTTCATAATCATTTAATAGGCCGTAGAATCGTTTTGCTTCAGGATTTGGTTCCGCCTTAACAAAATCATCACTGTTAGTGTTCATATTCTCTTTAGTGAAATCGGGGTGTAAATCCCTTAAGAGCTCATGCATTTCATCCTCATCATCATCATTTTCAATGTTGTTGTCCTCTATGAATTCAGAATCTGACTCTGGCTCACCTAACCTCTCCCCGTGAATTTACCAAAATGTATAACTCTGAATTATTCCATAAAATAATAGATGTGACCTAACCATCTCACTAGTTTTGGAAGATGCATCACAACACCTGATGCATGGACAACGTATTTCTTGTGTTTCTCCCAATTTTGTAAAAGCATAATCCACGAATTTCTCCACCCCAATGATGTAAGCATTATCAAGTCTATCTTGAACAAGTTGCATCCATTCCTTATTAGGTGCCATAATCTTCATTCAACAAAAGATAATATAAATACACCAACATAAATAAGAACTAACCATTTATTGTTCAAAAGTTGAAGAAGACGTCTTTCTGAAAGATTCTAGGTAAGTTTCAAAAAACTAATTATGTGATTTTTAATTAGTTATTTGTGTAGTGATTGCTCCAGTTATAAATGTACACTTTGTTCATGTATATTTACAGAAGTCAATAATTATTATGTCTTATTGGGAAGTGGAATATAATCTGGAGATATTTAACATTGGAGCGATGTTTTAGTTATAACTTTTGAGATAGATGATGGAAATATATATGGATAATATATAGAATAGTAAACACATATTTCTGAGTGAGAAGTGCAGTGAAGATGACATGAAAAATAGTATAAATCAAGAAAGGTGTGATTCTTAGATGATGCATTTATTTTTTTAAAATGCTAAGAGATTTAAGAGACTTGATACATCACTATTCTCTTTTGTAAGTACAATAAATATTCATCATTTTAATAACTGATTAACTAGCTAGCTAAGATTACTAGTCAATTTAATTACTATCAATCACTTACGAAAGACTTACAATTACATTTTATCTTTATATGTATCTTAAAATTGTTTCACTCTTTTAGATAGGAGGCTCAAAGGTTCAGAGATTATATTACTTTGCTGAGATTATCTAAACTCTTTACAATTTGTAGATTGTCATTTAGGACTTATCCAGATCTTTAGGCCTTTGTTACTAACTCTGATCTGTTTACTTTCGGTTATTACCATAAGGGGTTGCAATTTTAATACCTAACATATCATTAGTAATAACAAATCCTCAAACGCTAAGATTATTAGTTTCTTACCTTATTCCTTGTGAAGAATTTTTTTCTATCTCTAATGCTCACTATGGAGTAGGACTATGGAGATATATTAGCAAGCTGGGTAATGAATTCTCCAAAAGGTATGGTTCAATTCAAGTAATGAAGAGCATGTCAAGTTTTGGAAAGATAAATGGCTTGGTAGAAACACTTTATCCTGCCAAAAACTGGAGCAACAACATTTGGAATGTACATTTAAGAAGACACCCTCAAGTGTAGGAGTTAGAGGGCTTGCTGGAATTGCTAGCCAAGGTGGAAGCTTCCAACAGTGATGCAAGTATTTCAGACAGAATGACTTACAGAAGTTTATTTTGGCATTTGGAGCTTATTTTTCAACATTTTTTGATTGAGATGGGTTACCTCATATTTAGATAGAGGCATATGTGAGTTGGATTCGTTGGAAAGTGGATAAGACCATCAAGAACACTTTGTTGATGATCCCTGCGGCTATTTTTGGAGCCTTCAGAATGAGAGAAATGGAAGGTGGTTTGATGGAAAATATTGTCCCTAATAACTCCAAGTTGTCATCTTATCCTAGTTTATATGATATGGAACTTGACAAGGTCTTTTCAATTGCAAAAAAACTGGAGCAACAACCTCTAGAATGTACATTTAAGAAGACACCCTCAAGCCTAGAAGTTAGAGGGCTTGCTGGAATTGCTAGCCAAGGTGGAAGCTTCCAACAGTGAAGCAAGTATTCCGTACAGAATGACTTACAGAGATTTATTTTGGCATTTGGAGCTTATTTTTCAACATTTTTGGATTGAGATAGGCTACCTCAGGTTTAGATAGAGGCATATGTGAGTTGGAGTTGTTGGGGAGTTGATAAGACCATCAAGAACACCTTGTTGATGATCCCTGCTGCTATTTTTTTAGCCTTCAGAATGAGAGAAATAGAAGGTGGTTTGATAGAAAATATTGTCCCAAATAACTCCAAGTCGTCATCTTATCCTGGTTTATATGATATGGAACTTGACAAGGTCTTTTCAATTGCAAAAAAACTGGAGCAACAACCTCTGGAATGTACATTTAAGAAGACACCCTCAAGCCTAGAAGTTAGAGGGCTTGCTGGAATTGCTAGCCAAGGTGGAAGCTTCCAACAATGATGCAAGTATTCCGGACAAAATGACTTACAGAAGTTTATTTTGGCATTTGGAGCTTATTTTTCAACATTTTTGGATTGAGATGGGCTACCTCCGGTTTAGATAGAGGCATATGTGAGTTGGAGTTGTTGGGGAGTTGATAAGACCATCAAGAACACCTTGTTGATGATCCCTGCTGCTATTTTTGGACCCTTCAGAATGAGAGAAATAGGAGGTGGTTTGATGGAAAATATTGTCCCAAATAACTCCAAGCCGTCATCTTATCCTGGTTTATATGATATGGAACTTGACAAGGTCTTCTTAATTGCAAAAAAATGGAGCAACAACCTCTGGAATGTACATTTAAGAAGACACCCTCAAGCCTAGAAGTTAGAGGGCTTGCTGGAATTGCTAGCCAAGGTGGAAGCTTCCAACAATGATGCAAGTATTCCGGACAGAATGACTTACAAAAGTTTATTTTGGCATTTGGAGCTTATTTTTCAACATTTTTGGATTGAGATGGGTTACCTCAGATTTAGATAGAGGCATATGTGAGTTGGAGTCGTTGGAAAGTTAATAAGACCATCAAGAACACCTTGTTGATGATCTCTGCTACTATTTTTGGAGCCTTCAGAATGAGAGAAACAGAATGTGGTTTGATGGAAAATATTGTCCCAAATAACTCCAAGTCGTCATCTTATCCTAGTTTATATTATATGGAACTTGAGAAGGTCTTTTCAATTGCAAAAAAACTGGAGCAACAACCTCTAGAATGTACATTTAAGAAGACACCCTCAAGCCTAGAAGTTAGAGGGCTTGCTGGAATTGCTAGCAAAGGTGGAAGCTTCCAACAGTGAAGCAAGTATTCCGTACAGAATGACTTACAGAAGTTTATCTTGGCATTTGGAGATTATTTTTCATCATTTTTGGATTGAGATGGGTTACCTCAGGTTTAGATAGAGGCATATGTGAGTTGGAGTTGTTGGGGAGTTGATAAGACCATCAAGAACACCTTGTTGATGATCCCTGCTGCTATTTTTGGAGCCTTCAGAATGAGAGAAACAGGAGGTGGTTTGATGGAAAATATTGTCCCAAATAACTCCAAGCCGTCATCTTATCCTGGTTTATATGATATGGAACTTGACAAGGTCTCCTCAATTGCAAAAAAACTGGAGCAACAACCTTTGGAATGTACATTTAAGAAGACACCCTCAAGCCTAGAAGTTAGAGGGCTTGCTGAAATTGCTAGCCAATGTGGAAGCTTACAACAATGATGCAAGTATTCCGGACAGAATGACTTACAAAAGTTTATTTTGGCATTTGGAGCTTGTTTTTCAACATTTTTGGATTGAGATGGGTTACCTCAGATTTAGATAGAGGCATATGTGAGTTGGAGTCGTTGGAAAGTTAATAAGACCATCAAGAACACCTTGTTGATGATCTCTGCTGCTATTTTTGGAGCCTTCAGAAATGAGAGAAACAGAAGGTGGTTTGATGGAAAATATTGTCCCAAATAACTCAAAGCCGTCATCTTAAAGCTAGTTTTAGTTCTATCCTTTTTTGGACAATATTGTCCCCAGTAACTAGTTCTGTACAACTCAAGGATTTTATTAGTTCTTTACTTCTTGATTGATTTCGTATCAAGTGATAGGTGAATTGAGAGAGGATAGAGGATCACGCTTACAAGCAGTCGTTTCATCCTCATTCGCTGACCCAACATACATTTGGGTCAAAATAAAAAAGACACTAGTATTGAACAGTAATGACAAAAATACTATATTTCTTCTTTTAACACGTGTCACTATTGAATAAATTCTCAACTTTTATGAATTTTCCTATTAAATATATAATAATTAACAAAAGAAGATTCTGTAAATATCATATTATTATTATACAGTCGCAGCTAAACACCTAAGGACCCTTGACAATACTTCATCATCTATTAGCAGTAGCTAAAGTAGCAGGTTAGCAGGTAAAGCAATAGCTAAACGCCTAACAACAGCTGCTAGCAACAAGTCGGCAACACTCCAGGTGCAACAACACTTTTTTATCATATGCTAAAGCAGGCCAACAACATGTTGTAAACTTTATTTTTAAAAAAACACATAGCAGTTTGTAGGCACTAACAGAAGATATCAAGTTTTGACAATAATACAGGTTTCAATAGTCCATCGGCTGAGACACAAAGAAACAGAGGGTACACATTATGCAATAGATAAGAATACTAGTTAAACATCTAACAAAAGTGATGTGGATGTCTTAGGGAAGCCTAAAAATCAATTGATCAGTGTTAGTACAATTATCATTTCTAAGCAGAGACACAAAATAGTGGAGCAGGGATATAAACAGTGATCTGTTATTGAATTTCGTAAAGACGAGGAACTAACAGTTCATATTAGAGGCTATAATTTTTTCCATTGGCTTTTCCTCTTGTCCTGCAAGAGTTGTAAACTTACGTTCAAAGCCTAAAAATGAAATGTTTGTCAATTTTTGTTGGTAATAGTTTAGTGTTTGAGTTACTTGCCCTCTTTTATGAACTTAAACTTTCCTTACTACACAACTTACATCCACTAATAATTTAAATTTACGATACATAAGTTATTGATATTTTCCATATTGGTACTCACTGTTTGGCTCAAGTTCTACATGACTATAAGTGGATCCTCCATCAACTATCTAACTCGACAAAAGTACACAAAGTGGACCACTCGCACACACAACAAGTAAGGATGGTGAAAATATCAATATGACTAATATATATATATATATATATATATCAGTTCAAGAACACCAATAAAAAAACGAAAAAAACCCAGATGAAACCCATAATTAGGAAAAACCTAAAATTGAGAAAAACCTAAAATCGAAAAAAATCAAGCATTCCACAAAGAAATTCATAGTTATAATAACAAAATCATACCTGGAAGAGATGGAAACAACAAGAGAGGGTCTGAATAATGTCAATTGAAGTAAAGTCACAACAAGCCGTAAGAAGAGAAAGACGATTTTGTTGTTCTGCAATCAAACAAGAGAGATGCAGATCATCCTTTTATAACGTTTAACAAAGAAACGTGTGTTACTATATATGCTAATTTTCCTCCAACAAACCTTGGAGAGACGCACCTAATTAGATCTCTGCTTAGCTGATTTTATTCAAAGAGAACATGGGAGAGAATGTGCTTGCGGAATTTCCTCCAACGATTCCTGATTTTTCTCTAACCATCGCTCCATTAACTGTAGATGCTGAGAAAATTGAGATTTTTTATTCACTTCTAGAGAGAAAAAGATGGGAATGAGGAAAGTTTACGCAGTACTCTTATGTTTTCTTTTTGGAGAAGTGGGAGGTGGTAATACGTGTGTAGTGGAAAAATAAGGAAATAATGAAATTAAAATTTCAGTATATTTTTTAGTATATAAATAATTAATAACTTGATATAAATACTTTTAAAGTCTGGATATTATACTTACTCTATTTATATTAAATAAAAAATGGACCTTTAACGACTGGAAAAAAAATGTGTCGCTATACATACACTTTTAACGACCAGATTCCTATCCCTTCGTTAAGAAGTGGTCGTTAAAAGTACAGTTTCTTGTAGTGTATGTTTATACTCGATAATGTTTTTGCTACGGTTAACTTTAGCATTTTTTGCGCTTAACCATTAATTTTCAGGAACCACTCCCTTGGGACTCAACCCCAACCCATTCGGTTGGGTTATATTACTATTGTACGATCGTAGACACTTGAATTGGAAGTTGTGTCTTGATTACGCAAACATTAGGTGTGCCTATCTCCGAGAACCAATTTGGGTTCAGGTCAAAGTGGACAACTACAAAAGTCATCCATCTTATAAGGAGAATGTTGGAGCTGTATAGGGATAGGAAGAGGGACTTAAATGTTGTGTTTATTAACCTAGAAAAGGCATTCGATAAACATCCTAAGGAGGTTCTATGGAGGTGTTTGCAGTTTAGAGGTGTATGTATGGCTTACATTAGAGTAATTAAGGACATGCACGATGGAGAAAAGAGCCAGGTAAGAACGGTTGGAGGTGAATCAAAACACTTCTCGATCTTGATAGGGTTGCACTAGAGATCAACCCTTAGTCCATTTTTATTTGCCTTAGCGATGGACGAACTGATGCAACATATTCAAGTGGATGTGTCTTGTGTGTTATTAACATATGACATAGTATTGATTGAGAGACCCACGGTGAATTTAATGATAGGTTAGAAGTTTGGAGACAGACCCTTGAGTCGAAAAGCTTCAGGTTAAGCCTGGCTAAAATTGAGTACTTGGAGTCGAAGTTCAAATGAAGTATCACATAAAGTGGAGGTTGATAGAATGTATGCGTCCACTTTCAGTCAACGAACCAGGTCCCTTGACTCAACAAGAACAGTAATGAAGAGTAAAAATTAACAAGAACACAACACAAGTAGTTTACGTGGAAACCTCCTTGCTCAAGGGAGTAAATCCATGACCTGTCTCACATGATTTTCAACTGTTTCCACTAATCTCTTCAAGCAAAAGTGAAGCAAGTTACAACCAAAGTGAGAAGAAGTTACTAATCTCACAACTAAGTAATAACTCTATTACTTACTGAGCCTAAGCAGATACCACACTGCCCACTAAGTTATCACCACTAGACAACTTAGAATTTAACTAAGCAGATACCACACTGCCCACTAAATCAATTAATGCCTAGATGACTTAGAAATTGACTAAGCAACAAACAATGTTGCCCACTAAATCAGTTAGCCTTAACTAATTTAGACTTTTACAAACAAACACAAGATCTGAATCCTTCATAGACTAGGAACATATTTACAATGTAAGTACGAAAGATATAATCCTAAGACAACTAGACAACATCCAGCTCTATCAGGTCCTTGTTGTTCTTGAGGGTGATACTTCTCTTAAGTGTTAGCCTTTGCAAGAGTTCTTGAGAGTTTTCAAGTTGCAAAAATTAAGGCTGTGTCTATTGGACATAATCTTTATGAATAATAGACGCAACCTTTGAGGCCATGCCATTGGCCGAGGTTTCTGCCACAGTTGGAGACTGTGCACCAACTAATTGTACTTTTTACAGCCCGGCATATGTGTGTATATTTTCACAAGGATCAGGTCCATTTACAAGGTCCCATGGTTTGTCGTATAATCAAAACTACAAATAACATTTTCCTTCATTTTTTATGATGACAAACTTTACACAAATGCCTTTATTCTTCCATTCCCCCTGTCAATCAAACCCTTATTCATTCATTCATTCCCTTGTCAAATCAGACGACCCTTATTCATTCATTCATTCATTCCCCCTGTAAATCAGACCTCTTCCACCAACCTAAGTAACCAACATTATTCCCCCTTTTGGCATCATAAAAAAGTAGTGTAGTAAACCAGCAGAACAAGTAAGAGTGCTAAGTAAGATCATAGCCAAGGGAAACACCGACATGGTTATAAAAACTGGTTTAGACAAAAATTAGTCACAACAAAATAGGAATCAACTTCATTGCACAAAAATAAGTAGTCAATACATTAAATTTAAACTTAAATTGAGAACATTGGACATTGCCCACACAAAATAAAGTCACAGGAAGGGACAAAGATGGACTATGAGGAAGGAGGCTGATGGGAGAGGGACTTAATAACAAGAGTAAGCCTAGCATTTGCTTCATTACTATCCTTAATCAATTTTTCTTGTAGGGCAGCATTCTGAGCTATGAGAACATCATTTTTCTTCCTCAGCTCGTTGACCTCTGCAGTACAAGGTCCCTTAGACTACGCTTTGAGTAACTCAGCCTTCAATAAGGCAATCTCCACATCTTTGTTGCTAACACGCACAATCATCTTCTCCAGCTCGTGCTTCAACTAATCTTATTCCATTACCAATAGAGATATCTTGCTCAGTGCACCCGCCTTTCCTTCAATACACTCACATTCCACCAGAGTAGTCAGAGAGAAGGATTGGTTAGCAGTTCCAATTTTACCTGTTTCCACTGGAATGTTTAGATGGTGGAACACCTTGGTCAAGAAATAGCCATAGCCCATACCATGCTTACCTTTGTGTTCAATCACTAACTTGTACATATGCTCCAGCATGAAGGCTGGAAAATCTAGGGGTTCAAATTTGCACAGTGATTCCATTATAAGCAGATCTATTGCAGATGCATCTGTCCGCTTTTCTGTCTGAGGAAGAAGCACTTTGATGACAAATTCAAATAGTAGTTGGTACTCTCCTTTCATGAGTTTCTTTTGAACCCTAGCACGTCGCATGTTAGGGAGTTTGGAGCATTCTTTCACAAACTCCTGTGTGCAAGATTTTCCGACTACGGACCTGATCCCTTCTATGGGTACTTTCAGTATTTGTCCCAGCAGTTCCTCACCCAGAAGTAAACTTTTGTCTCCTACCCTGGTGTTGATGCTACCATCCTCTGGCTTGGTAATGATATCTGGATCAAACACCATCCTCCTAGAACCTTCTGTAGACGCAAATTGTTAACAATTCATTGTTTGCTTACTGCATGGTCATCCTTATTCTTTTTGGGACCTAGTCCCCATGCAGAGGCTTGCTTGATAACATGAGAGGTTTCTTTCTTCCTCTTTGATGGTTCCCTCCTCTTGTGTGAATCGTTACCCTGTTGTTTTGCATGGTTAACCTTCTTAACCGCAGATGCCTTATATTTTCTTTTACGCATCTTCTTCACTTGTTTTCCCTTTTACCTTATAATATCACCCAGGAGAGAGTCTTCTCCCATACATTCATGCTCAGAACCTTCAATGGAAATATCCACTACATCAGCAACAGGCATCTCAAAAACCACATCACCAGATTTCCTATTCCTTCAATTTTCCGCTGTAGTAGTTTCACTGGATTTCATAGCATCCCCCATGAGTTTTTGAGAGACAACTCTGGTAAAGGGCCTCCTTTTAGGAGTTTCTTCTATGACCTTTTATTTTCCTTTTGTGGAGATAGGGACCATTCTCATTTGCATGGACCATTTGAGAGGGACATTGTCCTCATCAGTGTCAGTAGAATCAGAAGATGGATAGACACCAATCTCAGAAGTTTGGTCTAATACTGGTTCAGAACCTCTAAGTATTTCATCCACAAAACTTCCTCCTTCTTTATTCATTGCCCCTTCCGTCATTTGTGCCAGACTATCGATGACCAAGCTTTCACTGGAAGCAAGAATGTTTGACTCTGAGGACTTACTCTTGGGAAGATCACCCTCAAACATGTGGTCAGATAACATAGCTGAATAGGGACAAAGGTTGATGTGAAGGTGTAGGATTGTTAAGATCTAGGGGAGACTGGAGAGTAAGAGGACTGGCTTCTACAATGTTGACCAGAGAGATGGTCGACATTTTCAATGGAGAAGGAGTATCAGATGATATATAGAATGCCACTGGATCTATATCATTTAGGGAGTCTAGCATTTTCTTTGAGGAAGACGGTGACTGAGACATGTTAGAGAAAGAAGGAGAAGGATATTGGGGAGAAAGAGAAATATTAGGTCTTTTGGCTGAGAGCTTTGGGAGAGAGGGAGTTTGAAATGTGAAGAGATTGAGTGAAGGAAAGTTTGTATAAAAAGAACTAAAACGATGTGTCAATTCCCTGAGTAGACGCGTCGCTTGGACTTAAAGTGATAGGACAATGGTCAGAATGGCCGATGAATGACACGTGGAGATCTCAACGGTTCTCATTCAACAGTTTAAACAAAATCTAAAGAATGCTAACCTTTGGAGAGAACCAGGTCTCGATCTGCAGGTGAAATTTGATTCATGAATGGTTCTGACCATTCTTCGCTCCTATGATTTCCATGAGTGTATACCTGCAGTAGGTACGTAGATACTTTAGAATCCGCTTGGCTGCTTTCAGATATGATTCCCTGGGACATGCTTGAATCTTGCACACATTCCTACACTGAAGACGATGTCAGGTCTACTTGTTGTGATATACAATAGTGATCCAATAATACCTCTGTACATGGTTTGATTCACTAATGGATCAACCTCATCTGCTCCCATCTTTAAGTTTGTACCCATGGGGGTATCAATAGTCTTAGAGTCAACCATATGAAACTTCTTTAGCAACTCCTTGTGTACTTATCTTGACAAATTGATGTGCCACTTAAGGTTTGTTTGATCTGTAGTCCTATGAAGAAGTTCAACTCTCCCATCATGCTCATCTCGAATTCATTCCCCATTAGAGTAGCAAATTCTTCACACAGATATTCAGAGGTAGCTCCAAAAATGATATCATCCACATACACCTGGATGATGAGTAGTTCCTGTTCCCTTTCATTAGCAACAAGGTGTTGTCTATCTTGCCCCTTTTGAATCCATTATTTAGAAGAAATTTGGACAACCTTTCAGACCAAGCTCTAAGAGCTTGTTTCAAACCATATAGGGCGTTGTTGAGTTTGAACACATGCTTTGGGCAGTCAACATCCTCAAAGCCAGGTGGTTGTTTCACATACACTTCTTCCTTCAGATCTCCATTCAAGAAGGCACTTTTGACATCCATTTGGAAGAGCTTGAATCCCATAAAGTCTGCAAAAGCTATAAGGATTCTGATAGCCTCCATTTTGGCAACTAGAGCAAACGTTTCATCATAGTCGATGCCTTCCTCTTGATTATAACCTTGAACGACCAGTCTAGACTTGTTCCTCGTGATAACTCCATTTTCATCAAGCTTATTTCTCAATACCTACCTGGTCCCTCTAATGGTTCTATCTGCAGGTCTATGGACCAGGTACCACATCTTGCTACGCTCAAACTGATGTAGTTCCTCTTGCATTGAATTGACCAAGTCAGCATCTTTCAAGGCCTCCTTCACATTTGTAGGCTCAATGGTTGATATAAATGCTGAGAATGCAACCAGATTTCTAGTCTTGGATCTAGTTTGCATTCCAGAATTCAATGGAGAAATGAGATTTTCAAGGGGTGAGATGATTTATGCTTCCACCCTGATTTAGAACTCAGGGGTTGGGGTTGATTCGTCTGTTCTTCTTCATCTTTAGAATCATCATTCTCAGGGTGAGGAGATTCCTCCTGATCTGCATTTCTAGATGGAACAGGTCCCTTGGTGGACTTGTCAGCTTCATTAATCTACCCTGATGGACCAAGGCTAGGACCATCAGATTCTTGACTTCCTTTAGCTTCTGGGCTGTTAACTTCATTACTCTGATTTATGAGCAACGCTTCAAGATCATCATCATCCTTCAGCTCCAAGTTCTTCAGATCACCGCCTTCATCAAAAATCATATGAACACTTTCCTCAATGCATAGTGATCTTTTATTGAAGACTTTGTAAGCTTTGTTGGAGGATGAGTAACCTACGAAAACACCTTCGTCACTTCTGGGGTCAAACTTTCCCAGATCATCCTTGCCATTGTTTAGCACAAAACACTTGCAACCAAAAGCCCTTAGATAACTAAGCTTAGGTGTCTTGTTGTTAAGCAGCTCATATGGTGTTTTGTTCAGTAGAGACATGATCAAGCATATGTTAGTCACATAACATGCAGTGTTAACTCCTTTAGTCCAAAAGTTTTTAGGAAGATTTGACTCGATGAGCATGGTTCTGGCAATATCTACCAGAGTTCTGTTCTTCCTTTCAACAACACAATTTTGTTGAGATGGTCTGGGTGCTGAGAAGTTGTGATGAATACTGTTGTCCACACAGAAGATGTCAAGCTTCATATTTTCAAACTCAGTTCCATGATCGGTCTTGATCCCAGCAATTATGTAGTTAATCTTTGTTTGAATCATTTTGAAGAATATCATCAGCACCTCAGCTATCTCAGATTTTGACTTAAGAAACATAGTCCACGTGAATCTTGAGTAATCATCCACAATCACCAGGATGTACTTATTTTCGCCTCGACTCTAGATTTTCACAGGGCCACACAAATCCATGTGTATCAACTCAAAAACTCTTGATGAGCTTACTTGTTTTTTTGATTTGAATGAAGAACTGGTTTGTTTCCCTTTGACACATGCATCACACACTATGTTGTCACTGAACTTCAGTTTTGGCAGACCATGGACCAGGTCCCTAGAGACAAGTTTGTTCAGTAGAGAAAAACTCACATGACCTAGCTTCATCTGCCATAAGTTGGCATTTTCACTTTGAGCACTGAGGCATGTCAGATCGTCTCCATTAGCCATTTCCAGATCTGCCACATACATGTTTTTCCGCCTTCTGGTTGTCAGGATCACCTTCTTGGTAGATAGGTTGGTGACAATGCATTTGTTTGATGAAAACTTTTCATTTCCCTTATCACATATCTAGGAAACACTAAGAAGACTATATTTTAACCCACTCATATAGTAGACTTTTTCAATAGAGTCTTCGAGTGATTTCCCAACCCTACCAACTCCAAGAATATACCCCTTCTTTCCATCGCCAAAAGAGACACCTTCACATTGAAGTTCCTTGAGTGAAAGGAAGTTTTTGGTGTTCCCAGTCATGTGCTTTGAGCATCCACTGTCCATGAACCATCACTGACTGCTACTTCCTTCACTCCCCTGCAACAAAGAACACTTATTAGACTTGGGAACCCATTTTAATATGAGTTCCCAGTAAGCTGATAAGGGCGTAATAAGAATGTTTCTTGGCCAATGAGGTAAGTTAGTTCTTTTCCTGTTCGAGGACTTAGGAGTGTGACCAGGTCCCCCTTTTTGTGCTATTTTTTGTCTAGAGTAGACTGAAAGTTGTCCTTGTGAGGCCTTCTAGGCAGGGAAATCCCTTTTCAGATGACCATTGCGACCACAGTGAAGACACAATATATTATCTGACACAGATACATATTTACTGTGGGGATTGTAGGGAGGATTAATGTTCAAGCTATCTAATCCCTTTCTGTTGAAGTTGCTTTGACTGGTGATGTTGGGAAGCAACTTGGTGGAGCTGGTCCATTTTAGAGAAGTTTTGGGTTCTTCTCTAAGATGGACCAGGTCTCTCTCCATCTGATCATTTCTTTCCAAGGTTAAAAGCAAGTCTGATATTTGCAGTATTGTGACTGGCTTCTAGCTCTATTTGCAAGCTAGTGGGCTCTCCCTTTCTTTTCCCAGATTTCTCACTCATTAAGCCCAGTTGTTCCTTGAGTTCTAGATTTTCTGCTTCTAGAACTATCACTTGTACCTCACTAATCGACATGTGGAAAGCCATCACTGTCTTTTCTTCACTAAGACTATCTAGACTGTTGCTCATAGAGTCCTTTCCAGCCGTTAGCTCTATGACAGAGTCTATCAGAACATCAGCTAGATTTCTCAACCTTCTAACAAAATAAGTATTCAAGTTTTGTTTAATGTCGAGGAGAGTTACCTGTTCTTCATCGTCTTCATCATCAGATTTTTCCATGAGGGCGAACATGCCATCAAATATGTTAGCATCATCTTGGACCACCAACATGGATGCATCATCAGGACATTCTGATTCTCCTGACTCACTTGAAGAATCTCTCTAGACAGCACGAGCCTTCTTCACAACATAGTCAGCTGCAACTTTTCTTGCATTTTTATCAGGTACCAGGTCCCTCCTCATGTATTTTTCACCTCCAGGTCTTTGATACTCTTTGTTTTTAGCTTTGAGCATTGGGAAGTCTCTTATAAAGTGTCCCGCCTTTCCGCACTTGTGACATAGATCACTCGCAGTTGCATCACGAGGAAGGTTCCCTCCTTTTCGAAAACCTTCATGTTTTCTCACATTTTTTTGAATTCTCTTGGTGAGATAAGCCATGCCATCCTCTTCACTGGAGACTTCACCCGGTGAGATCTTAAGGACAAGAGACTTGTCTTTCTTAGCTTCCTTCTTAGAAGTATCTTAATTTCTGTTCATTTCATGAGTCTTAAGATTTCCAATGAGGGAATCCATCGTCAGAACCTTCAGGTCCTTTGCTTTAGTGATAGCATCTACTTTTCTTGCCTATGACTTGGGAAGAACTCGAAGAATCTTCTTGACTTGCTTACTGGTGCTAATAGGTTCTCCCAAACTCCGTTGCTCGTTGGTTATGGAGGAAAATCTTGTATGCATATCATGAATAGTTTCTCCCTCCTTCATTGTGAAGTTCTCATACTGGGTGGTCAACATATCCACCTTCGATTCCTTCACCTGTTATGTTCCCTCATGAGTTGTCCTCAAACAGGCCCAAATTTCCTTTGCCGACTCACACGCAGAGATATGGTTGTATTCTTTAGCACCTATACCGCACAGTAGCATCTTCTTAACTTTGTAACTTTTCTCAATCTTCTTTTTGTCTACCTCGTTGTATTTTTGGCGATCTTTGGAACGACTCTTGTGATTTCACCATCTTTCACTTCAGTGGTTGGAATGAAGGGTCCATCCAAAACTATATCCCATAACTCATTCTCTTCAGCCATTAGATAGTTGTGTATCCTTGTTTTCCACCAGCTATAGAACAGGCTGTTGAAACGAGGTGGTCTTGTTGATGATTGTCCATATTCTAAGTTCAATGGAGCAGCCATTCTTTCACAGGAATAGCTCTCTTGGTGTTAACCAGCTAGATAGCACCTACTCTGATACCAATTGTTAGAATGTGTGCGTCCACTATCAGTCAATGGGCTAGGTCCCTTTACTCAACAAGAATAGTAATGAAAAGTAAATAATAACAAGAACACAGCACAAGCAGTTTACGTGGAAACCTCCTTGCTCAAGGGAGTAAAACCATGACCTGTCTCACAGGATTTTTAGTTGTTTCCACTAATCTCTTCAAGCCAAAGTGAAACCCAGTTACAGCCAAAGTGAGAAGAAATTATTAATCTCACAACTAAGTAATAACTCTATTACTTACTGAGCCTAAGAAGATACCACATTGTCCACTAAGTTATCACCACTGGACAACTTAAAATTCAACTAAGCAGATACCACACTGCCCACTAAATCAACTAATTCCTAGATGACTTAGAATTTGACTAAGCAGCAAACAATGTTGCCCACTAAATCACTTAGCCTTAACTGATTTATACTTTTACAAACAAACACAAGATCTGAATCCTTTATAGATTAGGAACAGATTTACAATGTAAGTACGAAAGATAAAATCCTAAGACAACTAGACAACTTTTATCTCTATCAGGTCCCTGTTGTTCTTGAGGATGATACTTCTCTTGAGTGTTAGCCTTTGCAAGAGTTCTTGAGAGTTTTCAAGTTGCAAAAACTAAGGTTGTGTCTATTGGACATAATCTTTATGAAGAATAGATGCAACCTTCGAGGCTATGCCATTGGTCGAGGTTTCTTCTACAGTTGGAGACTGTGCACCAACCAATTGTACTTTTTATAGCCTGGCATTTGTGTGTATATTGTCATAAGGATCATGTCCCTTTACAAGGTCCCATGATTTTTCAAATCATCAAAACTACAAATAACAGAGGTGGAATTGAAGTTCGATAAACAAGTCATACTCAAGAGAAAAAGTTTCAAGTACCTTGCGTCGCCTCCACCTCTTCTTCATGTGATAGAGTGGTGGTTAGACCTAAACAGTTGTATGGGGCAGAGTGCTTGCCTGTCAAGAACGCACACACAAAAATGGATATGTAGGCATACTATGAGTGACAGGATTTGGAATGAAGCTATACAAGACAATGTAGGAGTGACCTCCATGATGCACAAGATGAGGGAAGCAAGGTTGAGCTGGTTCGAGCATGTGAAGAAGAGGTGCGGGGAAGCTCCAGGTAAGTAGGTGTGCGATTTTAGCTATAACAGATTTTTAGGAGTGGTATAGATAGGTCGAAGAATATTTGGGGAAAGTGATTAGATGGGACATGACAGATCGTCAACTTACTGAGGACATGACTCTAGATAAGAAGGTTTGAAGGTCGAGGATTACAATATAAGAACAGTAGGTAGCCGTGTGTTGTAGTACTTTTACAAGGAATAAGCAGGGAGTTATCCTTCTTATCTTCTCTTAAAAGTCAATAAAATACTGTTTGTTTTTAACCTTTTGAAAGTGTATTTTTTATTGAAAAAACAAGTCGTGATATGTTGAACCTCAGTCCTTGACAGTTCCGTCGCAGTTTTCATGTCTGTTGCTTCTTGACTTCAGGTAAGTGTTCTTTATTTCCTCTTTTTTTTTCTGCTTTGTTTTGTTATTTCCTGCTGCTACTGCTTCTCTGCTCGGTAGGGAACTGTACGATCTTTTCCCCTATTGTATTGAATCCATAAAAAAAAGAGGTCAGTGCTACGGCCCCCTATTATTTGATCCAATATTGACAGGGGACGCCCTCTTCTCTTTGCCACTAGATCGAATCCAATAACAGTAATTTCACCTCTGGCCCCGATTGAGCATCCAAAAACTCCACCTTCTGGTTCAGTCGTCACTACATTCTCAGATTTCCGAAATAATCATCTGAAAAATACGATTTCTTAGGAACAATCCTGATAGGAAGAAGTCCCGAATCCAATGCTTTCATATCTATTTTGCAAGCGTACATATTCCTCTTGCTGTCTTGTTCTGTTCTGTTCTGTTTTACTGTACCAGTATTGCTGTTTCTCTACTCTGTTTTGCTTATTATTTTTCTTAACACTGATTATATATTGTTACAGTGATTAAAATATAGTGCTAATTATGTTTCTTTGATCTTAACATCAATTAAAAATGGCTGACCCCGATTGGAACTATGGGATAAGAACAAGTGAGACCAATAGGAACACAATTGAATGTAACCTTTGTAAAAAAGTTACTAATGGCGGAATATTTCGTCACAAACAACATCTAGTTTGTACTTACAAGGATTTCTCACGGTGTGAAAAATGCCCGAATGATGTAAGGGAAGAAATGGAAAAATATATTGATGAAAAAGGGAGCTAAAACATCGGGCTTTATTTCAACGGAATGTGACTAATATTGATGATTAGTACTATCTCTGATCAACTAGCAATAGTGTTCAGTGAGTCCTCGTCAATTCGAGGAAACCCTCCTATTTCTTTCAGTCATTTACTTTCAATTTTCAGACATTAGAGTTAGCTAGGGACTTGTCTGAGCAACTCATACTAGTAGAGACTTTTCAGACAGTCAGTTTAGATTCAACTATGTGTACTCAGATATTCATCTATTGATATTTTTAGACTATTTCAGTTCAATTCCCCATCCAGTTATCTTCCATTGCTATTACATGTTGATTCTTAGTGTCATGCCTGATCATGAGGTTAGCTTGGGGTCACTTGTGGCTCTAAGCACCGTGAAACAAGTAGGGGGTAGTTTTTTATCGTGACAGTATGATTCTTGTGTGAAGCACCTAAAGGTACTCCAAGATAGGTAGTCGGAAGGGCCCCAACCCTACAATTCAAAAATTTTGAGTGAGTGGTCAAATGTTGTTCACCTTCTTCAAAGGAATAGTCTCAAACTACCTCAAATTAATTTTGAGGTATAATACCGGCTGAAACCAAGTAAAGACTTGGCTTAATAATCAGTGTTATCAAAGGCGAAAAGCGCAAAAGAAGTCTAAGGTTCGTAGGGGCTTTAAGCGCAAAGCGCAAATAAAGTGTGGGCTTTAGTAAAAAAAGGCTCAAAGGGAGAAAAGAAAAGAAATATATTTGTTTAGTCCAAGACTAATAATTATAATCATGATTGACAAATAAATGACCGAAGAATTTGAATTTTTTTTACGATGAAGTGAAATATCAATTATTTAGTGTCACTTCTTCATAAGAGGCTCATTGGCAAGGAAACATTTTCCTTAGAACCTCGATGATGACACTGACGCGCACATAAAGCGAAGCGAAGCGCTCAGCACATTTTCAGCCTCACTTTAGGGCTTAAGCGCGCCTTTGATAACACTGTTAATAATCCAACTAGGCCTCAGTTAAATCATAAAAAATCAAGGTATCATCAACCGCAACACTAAAACCCTTTAAGTAACCTCATAAAATAGCTCTATCATCATCCTACTTAATGCTCACATAAATTAGAGAAACAATATTGATGATAAGTGATCCCGTTGTCTTAAACCCCTCAGACTCCCAAAAATCTCGCATGGGTCATTATTCACCAACATAGAAAATCTCACCGAAGAAATACAAAAATTAATCCATTTCCTCCTCTTCTCCCCAAATCCCATTTGAAACATAATAGAATCTAGGAATTTCCAGTTCACATGATCACAAACCTTTTCCAAATTTGAATTTCAGATTTTCCAAATTTGAATTTCGGATTTTCCAAATTTGAATTCTATATCCACAGCTGACGCAACTCCATACCAATGCCTCACTACTACGTGTTCGTTATGTTAATAATATTTTTTTATTTTCATTTGTCATTTGTCACTTTTCACATATCAAAAATATATAATTTTATGTTTTATTTTTAGTATTAATTATTTATTTTCTAAATTAGTTTTCAAGATATAATACTAGACGTCAATTAATAGAGATAGTATAGTGAAATAATCATATTAAATATTTTTTTAGTGAATTGCTAAGTCTAAATATGACTAGTAAAAATAAAAAAGGGGAACAATTTGATTGCACACAAAATTTAACAAAGAAAGAGAATTTTCATACTTGTAATTTAAAATAAAACAATATCAATTAAATAAATGTTTTAAAATTAAATTATTATTAAATATAAATATATTATTAAGAGTGGCAAAATTTGAATAGATGCCAAGTTTAAGAATAAAAAATGAAATTAATAATTTTTTCAAATAAATTTAAAAGAATATTTAATATAGTAAGTACTATAGTAATTTTTATGAGAAGGTAAAATACAAATTTTTTATGAATAGTGCTAAAAGTCAAAGAACCAGAAACAGAAAATAGTGTCGCATGTACCATCAGTAACGGAAGCCTGTATGGGTCTTTGGGCCAATACTTTCCTGTTCAATTGATATGTTTTATTTTTATTAATATGTTATAAAATAACTAGCTAACAAACTAATATTAATAAACTAAAACAATAAGAAGAACAAACAAAGGGAGAGCATAATATATTCCAATCTTTTCTTATTTCACCTCATTTAGTGAATGAAAGTAATGGCTATATATAGCCAATTAGTAACATACAAACTAACACTTGGCCATTAGAAAGCTATCCACTTGGCCAAGTGATGACACCTCAAAAATGGTTGGCCCCACATGGCATCATTTATTATAGTAAGTGATGACACTTAAAGGGTGGCCCACATGTCATCCATTAAGTTTTACAACACTCCCCCTTGGATATCCATGTAAAAGAAAAATTGAAAGAACAAGAATATACATACACATTCATAATACGCATTGCTTGCTGCCTCATTAAAAACCTTTCTAGGAAAACTCAGTGGGACAAAACCTAGACTAAGGAAAAAAGAGTGCAGCGCGTATTTTACTCCCCCTGATAAAGACCATGATTCAGATGCTTAAGTCTTCGCATTCCAATCTTGTGCACCATCTTCTCAAGAGTTGAGACTGGTAAAGATTTGGTGAATAAATCTGTTGGATTATCACTTCAACGAATTTGTTGTATATCAATATCACCGTTCTTCTATAGATCATGTGTGAAAAATAATTTTGGTGAAATATGTTTCATTCTATCCCCTTTTATGAAGCCTCCTCTTAGTTGAGCTATGCATGCAGCATTGTCTTCAAAGAGCACTGTGGATACATTGACATCACACTTCAAACCACATCTTTCTTTGATTAAATGTATCACTGATCTCAACCATACACATTCTCTACTTGCTTCATGAATAGCTATTATCTCAGCATGATTTGAAGAAGTAGCAACAATTGACTGCTTCGTAGATCGCCATGATATAGCAGTACCTCCGTATGTGAACTAGTAGCCTGTTTGAGATCGATCTTTATGTGGGTCAGATAAATAACCTGCATCTGCATGACTAACAAGATCTGCACTATCTTTGTTAGTATAGAATAAATCCAAATCACTGGTCCCCTTTAGATATCGCAATATATGTTTAACTCCATTCCAATGTCTTCGTGTAGGAGAAGAACTATATCTTTCTAACAAATTAACAAAAAATGCTATGTCAAGTCTCGTAGCATTAGCAAGATACATAAGTGCACCAATTGCACTAAGATAAGGTACTTCAGGACCAAGAGGTTCCTCATTCTCTTCTTGAGGTCGGAATGGATCTTTACTCACTTCAAGTGACCGAACAACCATTGGAGTACTTAATGGATGTGCTTTCTCCATGTAAAATCATTTCAAAATTTTCTCAGTATATGCAGATTGATGGATGAAGACCCCGTCTACTAAATGTTCAATTTGTAGACCAAGACAAAGTTTTGTCTTCCCAAGGTCTTTCATCTCAAATTCTTTCTTTAGATATTCGATTGCCTTTTGAACCTCTTCTGGGGTTCCAATGAGGTTTATGTCATCAACATAAACAACAAGAATAACAAACCCTGATATTATTTTCTTAATAAAAATACAAGGAAAAATTGCATCGTTTATATAATATTCTTTTATCAAGTACTCACTGAGGCGATTATACCACATGCGCCCTGATTGTTTTAAGCCGTATAATGACTTTTGTAATTCGATTGAGCACATTTCTCGAGATTTTGAACTATATACTTCGGGATTGTTTTAAGCCGTATAATGACTTTTGTAATCCAATTGAGCACATTTCTCGAGATTTTGAACTATATACTTCGGGCATTTTAAGTCCTTTCGGAATTTTCATATAAATTTCATTATCAAGTGAATCGTAAAGATAAGTTGTAACCACATCCATTAGATGTATTTCAAGAGTTTCATGTACAACTAAACTGATGAGATATCAAAAAGTTATTGCATCCATAACCGGTGAATATGTTTCTTCATAGTCGACACTAGGTCTTTGAGAGAATCCTTGTGCAATAGGGCGTGCCTTGTATCTTATAATTTCATTTCGCTTTTGCACAAAAACCCATTTATAGCCAACCGATTTTACACCATTTGGGATTTGGACTACAGGTCCAAAAACCTCACGTTTAGCAAGTGAGTTCAATTCTGATTGAATTTCCTCTTGCCAGTTTGGCCAATCACATCTTCTTCGACATTCTTCGACAGATAAGGGTTCAAGATCCTCATTGTCTTGCATAATGTTAAGTGCAACATTATATGCGAAAACATTATCAACTATGATTTTTGATCGATCTAAATTTATCCCATCACCCGTAGGACTTATTGAGAGTTCTTCATTCACTTGAGTCTCGGATTCACTGATCCCTTCAGGAATATCAAGATTAATTGGATCTTGAATCTCTGCATGAGATTCTTTTGTAGTATCATTTTTCGTACTTCTTTTTCTAGGATTCTTATCCTTTGAACCTAATGGTCTGCCACGCTTCAAGCGTGTTTGTGATTCAGAAGCCATGACACCTTGTAGATGGTCCTTTTGGGACGTGAATCCGGATAGGCACATTTACTGCAGGAATATGTGACTTTTTTATCCTTTTTAGATCAGTAAATGCTTCTGGCATTTGATTTGCTATGTTTTGCAAATGGATGATCTTCTAGACCTCCTGTTCACACATAGGAGAACGTGGATCAAAATGAGATAATGATAAAACTTTCCATGCAATTTCACTTTAAGTTCCTTTTTATCTTCCCCTAATTGCGGAAAATTTGTTTCATCAAATAGACAATCTACAAATCTTGCAGTAAATGAATCTCCTGTCAATGGCTCAAGGTAGCGAATTATGGAGGGTGAATCAAACCCAACATATATGCCTAACCTTCTTTGAGGGCCCATCTTAGTGCACTGAGGTTGTGCTACTGGCACATATACATCGCATCCAAAAATTTGCAGATGAGCAATATTTGGTTCATGACCAAATACCAATTGTGATAGGGAGTATTTATTATAATTTGTTGGTCTAAGACAAATGAGTGCTACTGCATGTAAGATAGCATGACCCCATACGGTAGTGGGCAATTTCGTTTTCATAAGTAGTGGTCTTGCAATCAATTGTAGGCGCTTAATAAATGACTCTGCCAGGTCATTTTGAGTATGAACAAGAGCAACATGATGTTCAATTTTTATCCCAATTGATAAGCAATAATCATCAAAAGCTTGGGATGTAAATTCTCCAGCATTATCAAGGAGAATAGCCTTAATAGGATAATCTGGGAATTGCGCCCTTAATCTTATTATTTGTGTCAATAATTTTGAAAATGCCACGTTGCGAGATGATAAGAGGCACACATGAGACCATCTTGTAGATGCATCTATTAGGACCATCAAATATCTAAACAACCCACTAGTTGGGTGAATGGGTCCACAGATATCCCCATGTATACGCTCTAAAAATTGAGGGGATTCAATGTTAACCTTCATTGCAGATGGCCTAGTAAACAATTTTCCTTGACAACAAGCAGCACATGAAAACTCATCATTCGTAAGAATCTTCAAGTTCTTTAATGGATGTCCATTTGAGGTTTCAATGATTAGTCTCATCATTATTGATCCAGGATGACCTATTCGATCATGCCAAAGCACAAAAGTTTTTAAGTCAATAAACTTCTGGTTTACGATAGAATGTGCTTCAACTATACTTATTTTTGCATAATATAAGCCAGAAGATAAAGATGATAATTTCTCCAACACATATTTCTGGTCTAAGACAATCTTGGTAATACTAAGGTATTCAACATTCATTTCATTTATTGTTTCAACATGATATCCATTTCGGCGAATATCTTTAAAACTTAACAGGTTTCTTGGGGATTTAGAAGAGAATAATGCATCTTCTATAACAAGTTTTCTCCCCTTAGGCAGAAATATAGTTGCTCTTCCAGAGCCTTCTGTTAAGTTCGAATTACCAGAAATCATAGTAACATTTGCTTTTCTTCTAAGCAAGTAAGAGAAGTATTTCTCATCTTTGAATATGGCATGTGTTGTTCCACTATCAATTACACAAATATATTCATGGTTGATCATTGATCCAAATGAAGTTTGGGGGTATATCCATATTTTCTTCAAAAACAGATATAAACAAAGTAAAATATTACTATTAAACATGGATATTATACAAACATTATTTATTTACAGAGATTATAAAAGCATAAACACACCAACTAATATAAACAAACAGAAAAGGAAATTATCTAGATTATTGCCGCTCGTCACTGATTGTTTTTCCTTCAGGGAATACAAAGAAATCAGTTACATCCAAATGGATAGGTTCAACATTATCTTCAGAGATGAAATTTGCTTCTGCATTATTATTCATCTTATGTATGGGCTCATTATTATCTTCAGAGATAAAGTTTACTTCTGGATTATTATCACCCTTTTTCAAGGATGCCTGATAGAGCTGAACCAGACGTTTAGATGATCAACAAGTACGTGACCAGTGCCCCATTCCTCCGCATCTATGACATAGACTTTCTGAATTTTTCTTTTGCATCACTTCTTGTATTTAACCCTTCTTTTTATATTCATGATTATAATTTATTTTACGACCACGGCCACGACCGAAGTCACGACCACGATAGGAGCCACGACCTCTTTCTCGTTGGTGATAATTTACCTGATTCACTTCAGGGAGTGGCATAGAACCAACGGGCCGACTTTCATGATTTTTTATCAATAGGTCGTTATGTCGTTCAGCAATAAGAAGATGTGAAAGTAATTCAGAATTTTTTTTAAAACTCATTTCTCGATATTGCTGCTGCAGGAGGATACTCGAGGCAGGAAATGTGGAGTACATTTTCTCAAGCTTATCATGCTCAGTGACCTCTTCTCCGCATAAATTTAATTATGATATAATTCTATACATGGAAGAATTATATTCAGTTATACTTTTAAAGTCTAGTAATCTCAGATTAAACCAATCATGACGCGCCTGTGGAAGACTGACCAACTTCAGGTGGTCCTATCTATCTTTCAAATTATTCCACAGTACAATATTTTTTTTAATAGTGAGGTATTGCATTTTTAACCCCTCGTCAAGATGGTGGCGGAGAAATATCATAGCTTTTGCACGTTCTTGGCTGGATGCCTGGTTATTATCTTTGATGGTGTCTACCAGACCCATCACATCCAGGTGGATTTCAGCGTCTAGTATCCATGACGAGTATCCTTTGCACGATATATCCAAGGCAACAAATTCAAGTTTAGAAATATTAGACATTTTTAGATAAATTAAATTCTTACCCTTTTTACCTATTCAAAGTAGCTCAAGTTGGCAGAGTCTCGTGCTGATAACATGTTATAAATTAACTAGCTAACAAACTAATATTAATAAACTAAAATAATAAGAAGAACAAACAAAGGGAGAGCATAATAGATTCCAAACTTTTCTTATTTCACCTCATTTAGTGAATGAAAGTAATGGCTATATATAGCCAATTAGTAATATACAAACTAACACTTGGCCATTAGAAAGCTATCCACTTGGCCAAGTGATGACACCTCAAAAATGGTTGGCCCCACATGGCATCATTTTAGTATAGTAAGTGATGACACTTAAAGGGTGGCCCACATGGCATCCATAAGTTTTACAACATAATATATTTTTTTAAAATAATTTAACTTTTTAAATTTATATAGATAATAATTATTATTTTAAAAATATTTTATTTCAAAATTTTATATACCATCAAAGTGTATCACATGTAATAAAAATAGGGGAGTACGAAATTAGTCAGTTCACTTTAATCGAAGCAAAGAAGAAAAATATAATTTTTATTTTTTTGGGGGTTTCATTCAGTGTTAGGTAGAGAGATCGATTAAATTTGAATCACAAATCTATCAACATGATTTTATTATATTTATAGTTTGAGTTTGAGATATCTAATTAAGAATAGATGGATTCAAATCACCCCACCGCGACCTATACTTAGGATAGACATGGTATGATATAAATCAATATCTTACTAGATAAAAGATTTTGATACTTTGATTTGAGTAGGCATGGTATGATATAAATCAATATCTTACTAGATAAAAGATTTTGATACTTTGATTTGAGTATATGGTATATGATATGCATTTAAAAAAATTTGATATTCAATATGTTGTACTTTGGTATTTATTAAAAAAAATACTGAAATACAAATAATGTACCAAGGTATCTAGTCTAGTTACATATAACATTTATATATATTATCATACTATTTTGACTACTTTATCTCAATTAATTGAAATACCTTTTTTAGGTGATTAGTTAACAAGGGAATTTTTTGTACATTTTTTTTTAATATACACTAATTTTATATATATAATACATTAATTATATTAATATATCAAAATTATATATCCTATTAACTATTTGCTTTTTATAGATGGCTATACAATGTAATATTTTCCTATCTTAATCTTTGACAAGTATTTTAGTTCAGAAAAATTTAACAACTATTTATTTACAACATCAACTAAATTCACACCAAAATTCAGATAATGCTATCAAGTTCAAGATAACATTATTGATGAGTTAATATTTTATAAACCGTATTAATGCATTATTTTTTTAAATGAAGTTATTTTCATCACTTTTTTTTATCTTTTGAATAAATATATCGGCTCAAGAACCTCAATCATCATTAACAAATATCATAGCGCTAGTTTAATATTCTATTCCGTTCAAAGTTAAGTGGAAAATGAGAACATTCATTTATTTATTGTGATGGATTGGTTATTTATTAAAAAAAGTTAGATCGGTACACTAAGTTCTCACTATATACTGAACTTGAAAAGTGATCGAACCACAAGAGCTTATTATATAAAATGTTACCCTTCATTTTACAAGAGACTACTTTTGCGACTCAAATCAGTGACCTCCTGATCACACGAGAACAACTTTACCTTTTAATTATATGCACAACATTGCAAAAATAATCGTTAACATAGTTCAAATTTTCTTATATAATCAATTAAGGATTGTCATGAAGATTTATCTATAATTAATTTATATATGACCTAATTATGCAAATATAATTTGCATGTCAGTAAATATAACTTAAACTCTTCTTAATTTTGTTCTTTTTTGATAAAATTTATGTGATTGATGATTTGTAATATTTGCACAATTCAGCTCATTGGAAAAACACCACTGGTTTATCTAAACAAAGTGAGTGAAGGATGTGGTGCTTATATAGCTGTTAAACAAGAAATGATGCAACCTACTTCTAGTATCAAAGATAGGTAAATTATTTGGGAATTTACTTTCTTTCATTCTTTACTTCTTGTGATTTTTTTTCTAAATATTAAGTGGACGTCTGGACATGTTTCATTTCAAAATTTGAAAAAAGTTTTTCCTTTTCCACCAGACGAGCATTTGCTATGATCAATGATGCAGAAAAGAAAGGATTAATCACCCCTGGAAAAGTAAGTAAATATGGCTCTTTCTTAAGAGGCTTACGAAAATCTTAAAAGACAAGATAATATGAACGAGATACCGATTGCATAGGTTTTGTGTCTTATATATTTTATGGATGATATGCAGCCAACACTAATCGAGCCAATGTCAGGGAATATGGGAATAAGTATGGCATTTATGGCTGCCATGGAAGGCTACAAAATGATGTTGACAATGCCATCGTATACAAGCTTAGAGAGGAGGGCGACCATGAGAGCATTTGGAGCTGATTTAGTGATCACTGATCCAACTACAAGAATGGGAGGAACTATTAAGAAAGCTTATGATCTTTTGGAATCTACACCTAATGCTTATATGCTTAAACAATTCTCCAATCCAGCCAATACTCAAGTAACTAATTTTCCATCTTCATTTTGCTCCCTCCCCCACTCCCATCCCCTCATCTATCACTAGACTTTCCAGTATAGGAAAATGTCCAAGTTTATCCCTATGTTGTATTTTATGATATGTTATTCTTCTATTATTATTTCATATTTTTTTAAGTAGGTTAGAGTCCCACATTGGTTAGGTAATGGACTGGTCCCTCATAAGCTAATTTTTGGGGTTGAGTTAGGTTCAAGTGTCATGTTTTTCATGGTATTAGAGTAAGGTTCATTCCTAGTTCGGGCTCGTTATCTACACTCTAGTTGGGCCTAAGCGTGGGGGGGTGGGGTTAGAGTCTGACATTGGTTGGAGAATGGATTAATGGTCTGCTTACATGGACTTGGATAATCCTCCCCTCATAAACTAGATTTTGAGGTTGAGTTAGGCCACATGTTATATCTTTGTCGTTAGCAAATTATCTCGCAGTTGTCCTTGACCTCGACGGAGCTCCAACATGGATTTAACTATTTTAGAGATCAGGCTCAAATGCATGCCCTCTACTCTTACACTTGGGAAGCTCCTTCTGAGTCAAGGGCAAGTAAGAGATGATTAATGTGATGGTGAAGCCATGATTAATTTTCACTTAGGAGATTCGAAAATTTAAATAAGTAAATACATGAGGAAGCCTAAGAGATTCAACATTAGTATATAAATACATTAAAAGGAAGATTTGACTTAGCTACGTAGAGTAATTTTTCAATGATTGAGTGTCAATTGCCTCCCTTGGATAATTGGTCCCACTATATATGAATGACCTGAAAGTACAACGAAGATTAGAATTAAGGTGTTTCATAAAGTGGAGGGGGGATTTTTAATTCTTTTTTGTTACATCGAAACAAAAATATTCAACATTGACATTGAACACATGTTCATTTTGAGACTACTGGCCCTGAAATTTGGAAAGATACTCAAGGTAATGTTGACATCTTTGTCATAGGAATAGGAAGCGGAGGCACTTTCTCTGGTGTTGGACAATAACTGAAATCAAAAAATCCTAATGTCATCAATTTATTTTGTGATTGCGAGCTTAATGTGTAAACAACATAACATCATCGCTCTTCCATATTTTCTCCTGTCCTAGCTACTAGATATGTATATATATGGAATTGAGCCAGCTGAAAGCAATGCACTGAATGGTGGAAAACTAGGTAATCAGCTTTACTTTATATCATTACTATAAGAACTAAAAAGATCGTCGCAAATAACATGTCTCTTTCTTTTTTTCATTTGTTGTGGCATATGACTTATGAGTAGAATATTTTTTTCTACATAGATTTCTGAACGTCGATACTGTATACAGGTCCTCTTGAAATAACTGGCACTGGGGTTGGATTAAAGTCGGATATCCTTGACATGGATGTAATGAAAGAAGTTCTGATGGTATGTCGAGTTCTTAATTTCATTTCTCTTGCAATATATCCGTTCGGATGTTGGTCTTTTAAATTTCACAATTATAAAACACATCATTCGAGGATCGAACCCGTCTTTAATTACCTTGTTAGGATACATTTCAACCACTAAACTATTAGTGCTTGTTTCTTGCATAGCACAAGAATTATGTGATTGCAGAGTTTTGTTTAATTAGAACTACAACCAGAAGCGTATGGCGTGGACTGTCTCTAGGTTCAACTGAATCCAATATTTTCGATACAATTAGTCATTTTTTTACAATTAATACATGAGTTATGTTTGTTCTGTTGTAGGTTTCGAGTGAAGAATCGGTAAACATGGCTAGGGAGTTGGCATTGAAGGAAGGCCTTATGGTAAAATTTTAAATAGATGGAGTTTTCATATATTTCACTCTCTCGTCATTGATCTATTTTCCATTATTAAAATGGCATTATATGAATAGTACAAGTAGATGAGCTTATATAGAATGAAACATTGTTCAGTAAGGATTCGTATATCCGATCCTAACTTGTTAATAATACAATAAACATTTTTTTGTATAGGTTGGTATATCATCAGGAGAAAATACAGTAGCCGCGCTTAGACTCACCAACAGACAAGAAAACAAAGGAAAACTCATAGTGGTATGAATATATATATGTTTGTTGACTCTCAATTTTCTTATGTTAATTAGTTGTGTTGAATTTTTTGGTTTTGAAATTTCAGACAACACATCCAAGATTTGGAGAGAGGTACTTGTCATCTGTTCTGTATGAAGATCTCAGGAAAGAGGCACAGAACATGTAACCTGTATTAGTTGATTAATGTTCTATTATTATAGTGATAGTAGTAGTTAAACTAGTACAAGAAAAAAAAAGTATATGTACTACATTTTCTGCAATAATGTTTATGCTTAAAATAATAATGGAAATTTATCTTTTTTGAAATCCGTCTTATGCTCATAAACTAACATGGTATCATGGAGAACTACTTTAGTCTCTCAATGAGACACTCCTTAGTTATCCATGATACCATTACAATATATTTGTCCATATACTCAGTGAGGGACCTAGAATTTTATTCAAGTGGATTCAAGTTACAAAGAACCATGACGAAAGTCAATAATAATAATTATCATTTTTTTTAACATCCTCTTTGGTTAATTACTAAAGACTATATTCAAATGGTTCATCATTAAATATTATTGGAACCTTACATGACAAAAACAAAACAAGAAAAGTGTTTCATATTGTACAACCAACAAGAGAATCTCGTATAGAACACAACTCTCTAACAACCTCCTTCATGATTTTTGTTTTACTTGAATCATACATTGAACAAACAATACCAACTCCAAATAAGGAGATTAAACCCTCTACCATTTTTTGCCTTCTCATGAACCTTGGAATTTGAGAACTCTCTCTGCTTATCTCTTCCACTTCCAAATTAAGAAATGAATCTACTACTTCAAGTGCTCCATCAAGCTGCATGGCATTCCTAACTAAATCATGAAGGCTTAAATCACCGCCAAACATGTCATCTGTTGGCCTTTTCCCAGTTAACATTTCAAGTAAGACGATACCAAACTATACACATCACCTTGTGTTGATGACTCGCTTTCAATACCATACTCTGCAATGAAAATATAGCGGCAATTGAGTAAATGTCATTCCATCCAGAGTCACTAAAGTCTTTAGAGGCATTTATATAGTGAAATTTACCTAGAGCTATGCAGAAAATAGATCCTTTAAAAATTGAAGAGCTTGTCTGAATTCTACAAGTGGTTTCATCAGTAATATGTAGTAATCTTGCCAATCCAAAAACTCCAACATGGGATTTTGTTTGAATTTGAATCGGCTGAAGTCTGATTAGCCTAGTGTTGTCCTTTAGACTTGTATTTTCCCAATGATAGATAGGGTGACGTCTTACTTAAGGGCAATTCGTCGATTTGAGAATGCTTTGTGAATTTCGGGGGAGGTTTTAGTACCCATGGGTATATTAGCATATGGCTAACTTGTAAAATTTATTGGGTACTAGGTAGTGTTGTGTGTTAGTGTTTAATTTAAAAAAAAATTACATTGGGCTGAAATTATATTATCAGTGGGCATGTCTTAGCTCACCAAGGTGACTAGGTGAATCACCGAGTAAGCCCCAATCTCTTTTTTACTTTTAACATTCGGTGGGCTTGTCTTAGCTCACCAATACCAACCCGGCAAATCACCAAGTTTGAGTTGATATTGCCCTTATGCCTAGTCCTAATTTATTTTGCACTGTCAAATTCGGCGGGCTTGTCTTATTCGCTGAAACTAACTCAGCGAATCACCGAGTGGGAGTTTACATTGCCTTTCATGCTTTGATGAAATCCCATTTTGTTCTATCAACTTTGGCGAGCTTGTCTAAGCTCGCCTAACCTCTTAGGGGAACCACCTTTCCAGTTGGTGAGCATCAAAACATATTTTTAAACTATGATTGTTTTTTGAAATTATTTACAACTAACCTTCACTTGATAATTATCTTGAAATGACGTGCCTTGAAAAAAATGGGTAAATCCAAAGGAAATATATAGGTATCCTTTGACTTTGAGAGAGTTTTTTAGGTATAGGGGTTTATATGTTTTTTTAGGGTTTTTAAGGGTTAAGTGTTTCTTAGTGGGTTTTAGGGTTTATGGTTTAAAGCTTAGGGTTTTTAGGGGTTTTAAATGGTTTTTAGGGTTTATAGGATTTAGGGTTTCTTAAGGTTTAAGATTTAGAGTTTCTTAGGGTTTTAGGTTTAGGATTTATAGTTTTAGGTTAGGGTTTAGGATTTAGGGTTTAGGCCTTAGGGTTTTTTTAGGTTAAAGGTTATATTTAGGTTTAGGGTTTTAGGTTAAGGGTTATATTTAGGTATTTAAGGTTTAGGGCTTTGGGTTTTTTAGGATTTTATAGGTTTAGGGTTTAGGGATTGGCATTTTTTTGTGTTTTCTAGGGTTTAGCATATATGATTTAGGGCTTTATATGGTTTAGAGCTTAGAGTTTTTTAGGTTTAAGAGTTTTTGTGTTTTTTAGGGTTTATAGGATTTAAGGTTTAGGGATTATGGTTTTTTTCTTTTTATCCTTTTTAGGTTTAGGGTTTACAGATTTTTAGGATTTAAGATTTAGAGTTTAGGGTTTTGTTGTGGCTATAAATGGTTTTTAGGGTTGATAGGATTTAGGGTTTCTTAAAGTTTAGGGTTTAGGATTTCTTAGGGTTTTAGGTTTAGGATTTAGAGGTTTAGGTTATGGTTTAGGGTTTATGACTTGGGTTTATTTTAGGTTTAGAGTTTTAGTTTAAGGATTTTATCAAGCCCTCCCCCTCTTAAAAGGAATAGGGGGATTACAATCAATGAACACTCTGAGCAGGAATAGACCACTCCACGCGTCTCTATGAATATGAGTGATGCACCTAAGAAGATAGACATCCGACACAAGTTTCTAGAGCCCTCAATAGGCTCCAAGTTCTCCCGGTCAAAGCTCCAAAAGCCCTGAATAGGCTCAAAGTAGTAGGGGAGCTGACTATATTAGAGGAGAGATTATTCTCCCCCGTGGGGGTGATCAAGGACTACCCAACCATATGGGACACCATCCTGTTGCATAGGTTTGAGCATTTCATAAGAACTCGACCCCCTTATGTTTAGGCTTGGGTTCGTGAGTTCTACATGACCTATGCAAAGTCCTTGCCCCAAAAAAGGAAGGGATTTGTTTGGAAACCCTTGGAAGAGGTCGAAGTATAAGGGAATATGGTGAAATGTCATGCATGAGGCATTAATGATATTTTTGGAAAGAAGGGAAACAAGGTTGATCTGTACAAACTTCATATGAAGTAGATCTTGGATGAACTTAAGGGGTGGCTAGCACCCTTAATCTCTGATATTACTTCTCCATGGATGGCAGATAGGGAAAGGATTGAAAAGAAGGACATCAACATCGCTGCTCACATTTGGTTCGGGTTTATTAGTAGCAACCTCATGCCATCCAAGAATGAGTGTATCCTTTTTCACCTAAATGACGTATTGGTGGCAACATTATTGACCGGGAGGACACCCATGTTGGTGCCATCATAGAGGATGAGATGCTCATGAGATCAGGCGAGGAGAAGATATCGCGACCATTCCAATTTTGATCACATAGCTTTGAGAGGTTGCTTAAGTGTAATACCGAGAGAGATTTGACGTTAGAGTTACCCTTGTCTCATCTAATGAACTTCGAAAGGTAGAGGAAAATTATTTGAGAGATGATGTAGATAGGAAAAAGCCACCACCACTGGATGTCGGTAGTGGATCCCTATACTTTAGAGTCTGACACTGCTCGTTCCACTCTCTCTATGGAGACTTCAGTTATCACTCCTCCCTCGGTAGTGCCTTCTACTTCTTCTACACCATCTACTTTGACTGTACCTCCCCCTGCGTCATGGCCTCCCTTGACACCGACCTTGATTTACTAGATGGGAAACCTTGCACATTTTATAGATACTAAGGCCTCTAGGATTGAGAGGGAGATGCCCAAATATATGGAGAGGTTAATTAAAGCCGCCATGTGCCCTGTTAGAGGTTAGATTGTGCTTCACCAATAAACTCTTGAATCGTATAGGAAGAGGTTGTATAACCTCACAACTAGAGTTGAGGAGATAGAGAACTGTGAGGGCAGCTCCACTGATTTAATTGAGTTAAGGGGCTACATAGCTTCCCTTAGGGCTGATGTGGACTAGTTGAGGTCCACTAATATTTTGATATTTTAGGTTAAGGTTCTCTTGCCCAAGTTGCCTAAGTTTGTGCCTCCTATTGAGATAAGATTTTATGCACCTGGTGGGGTAGCTAAGAAGCCACCTGATGTTGATGATAAGGCTGATGATGATGTAGTTGAGGAGACTGATGAGGCTAAATTTTGGAGAGAGGCTGAGCAGGTGACTGATGAGACCTTAGCGGAGCTGGAGGATATAGAGGAGTTATAGTGCACGTGAAATTGAAGAGATCTCATTTGGAGACTTCCACGGTTGGCACTAGTGGGTTTGTTCTTTAGACTCTACCATTCCTCCCACTAATATGTCGGTCACTGATGCCCTAGTTGATGCTACATTGCTACCTCATGTTTCTGTTATGATGGGTAGTGATACCCGAGATGATTCCATCCTCTCCAAGCCTGGGGTTCAGAGTTCTTCACATGCTAATGCCTTTCAAGAAGACCTTTCACTGATTCTCCTCCCGTAATTATATTTTGATAATTTAAGACACTATTTGATATTTTTTTCGGATGAGGGAACATGTGCCTATAATCCTCTTTTAGGATTGTATTTTGTTATTTGTTTTATTTTGAGATATTTTAGTATTTTGGTTTTTAATTATATTTGATTGGTTTTGATTTCATTTTATCTCTGTATCCATTTTCCCATGATTTTGGAGTTGTGAAATGTTTGAGATTACTTGTGTTTCATTGTTGATATTTGAGGATGCATTGTGCGCAATATCGATCTTTTGGGTAGTACTCATGATGAGAAATGTGTTTTTTGTTGATGTTGCAAGAAGAAATCGGTGCTGCCTTAATTTTGAATGATTTTTTTAATTCCTGTGTTGACTAGTTGCATATTGAATTGAGCCTTGCTAAGAAAATCAAACACAAGCTTCTTGATTTTGTAAAGTTGTGCTGAATGATTGTGTTTGAAGTGCCATGTGTGGTGAGATACTACTTGAAGCCATGCTTATTGATTCCTAGAATTTGCTTTGTTAGTCTAATTATCTAGCTTTGGTGAATGCAAGAAATGATTTTGGACACAAATTTTGAGAGGGAACCAACATATTCATACCTTTTATTACTACCTTGTGAGGGTGTGCAACCATCTTGGTACCATTTGAGCCTAAACTATTTGTTGTCAAAACATGTTGAAACCTCTTGAACACAATATGCCCCTAACTTCTCACCCATAAATCCTTTTCTAAGCATTAGTTTGTTTAACCAACTTAGGCTAAGTTGGGGTGTGGAAAGGAAGGAGGAAGTGAAGCCAAGTGAAAAGAAGAAAGAAGAGTCAGACTTAACCTTGAAGTTTGTATCAAAAAGAAGGAACCCCTCCTTATAAACAAATAAAAAAAGAGTGAGCAAAATCTTGAAAATAAAATGAAAAAGAAAGTATTGATGAAATAAAAGGGGTTTCCTATGAGTTGAGTGAAAAAATTGAAGTTTGAGTCTCCAAGTGAAAAGAATGAAAAGAACTAGAGAAGAAGAGAATATGAGTATAACAATGCTTTGAAATCACTATGCCAAATTAACCGTACCTTTAACCTTAGCCCCATTAAAAGCACGAAAAGACCCTTGAGATCTTGCATAAACTATCTTGTGTGATGATTGGAAAATATGGGCAAACCTATGGGATGAAGCTTGCATCTATTTCTCTTTTGGAGAGTGAGAATTTTATCGATTCCGAACTTCTTTGTGGATGTGTTTTGTGAGATGAAATCGTTTTTGTTTTGAGTGCACTTGAATCCTTTTGTTGAAACATGGTTTTGCATTAGAAGGGAGAACTAGTGAGCTTGAGCTTGGATTGATACCAACTAGTCATTATTTAAAGCTTTTTGACAATGATTGAGTATTGCATATGCTTATTAGTAATTTTGTGAGGGCACTTGCATGTTAAATCCCATTTGAGAACTATTATAGACACCCTTAATGAACTAATTGTGTTCTTGATTTACTTCAGGACAAGCAAAAGTTTAAGTTGGGGGTGTTGATGAGTGGTAGATTACCACTTATTTGAGCCTTTTTCGTTTACCAATTACTGTCCTCAATGCCTATTTATTTCCTATTCTGATGATATTTTTTTATTTTGCAGCTATGAAGTCTAAAGGACAAGACAAGGATGAATACATGAAAAAGAGGCCAAAACATTAAAAGGAGTATAAAATTCCAACGAGTAGTCACTAAACCAAAAAGGTTGATCACCCAATAGGCCTGACCTCGCTTAATTTGAGAGTGTTCACAATTGAAAATACTCAAGCCAGGTTAGTAGACTAAAGTTGAAATGATGATTCGCCAAAGTCATTGGGTGAGCTAGAAAAGCAATCGCTAATAGTGATAGACTTCTAAGTAAACATGAAGGTAAATGGGAAAATAAGGTAGTAACCAGTGATCCACCAAATGTGAAAGGCTGACTAGATCGAGTCACCAACTGAGGTTCAAACACCTGAAGTCTGAAGCAAAAAAATGGAGAGCTAAAGAGAAAATGACGATCCACCGAATGTGTTAGGCAAACCCGATTACATTCGCCGAATAGGTCAAACACAGAATTTTGGACTAATTTTGGGAAAACTATAAATACTCCAAAAGAGAGAAAATGTATCAAAAAATATAGGAGAAAATGACTGAGATCCTAAATTAAATTTTAGTTTTTGAAAGAGAGCATGAGAAATAGACTTCTTAGGTTTGGAGGGTTATCTAAAATTCTTGTAATTGACATTTTAGGATTCAAATCAAAGTGGGTGTTGAAGATTACTACTTCATTTCAACTATCCAATGACTTTAAACATAATTGGTATATTTTCTTTTCCTTTTATAATGCTTGGCTAAAAATCAAATCTAGGGGTGTTATTATAGGGTTGGGTGTTGATTTAATATAGTGGTTCTTGTGTCTTGCTCTGTTTAATGTTTTTCATCCATGAATTTGAGTTACTTAGCATGAAATTAATCAATGGGTTGAGGTTCCAAACATAATCCAAGTCTAAATCTTCGATTGGTGCTCAAAAGAGATCAATTGAAATGGGTAAATAACTTGATGCATGCAAATTTGGTTTGATTTCAATAATTTGTTTGAAAGAGAAATTGTGCTTCAAATCTTGTAATTAAATCTTCTTAAGAGAGAGATTTTAGTAAGGTATGGGGTATATTTGTGATTCACATAGATGAAACTAAAAGGATATTCTATGATGCATTGAGATCGAAAGAAGATTATTGTTATTGAAGATTACCCACCTTATCCATGTTTTTCTAGCATTATTAAGTAAGCAATTATATTTCAATTTGATATCGATACCAATCCCACACCCCTGGATTGTCTGTACCTTGTTTGAATCCCTGATTTTAGTTTAATTTGTATAATTGGTACCAAACCTTTCTTTTGTAAATTTGGTGAAATCATACACAAACTTGTTCTAATTACTACAATGAATCTGTTTGCATTCTTAATTTCTTAATTGAATTCCTTGCATTACATCACTCGATGTGGGATTCGACCCCGACTCTCTTGTTGGGTATTTCTATTACTAACGTCTGCTTACTCTTCTAATTGTTTTAGAGCTATTTGAGTGTTACCATATTGATTGTCACGCCCAGAGGCTAGCCCTTAGATATAACACGAGACATAGGGTCAGAAGTAACCCCAAGCTAACCCTTAATACGGCATATCACAAGCATACAAAATAAATGTAACAACGAAAAAGCGTAACTGAGAAATGAATATAATCCTTCTGTGGATGAAATGTTGTACTTGGATTTACCTGAGTACCAACTCCTTTTTTAAGCGACCTCCAGCAATGAGATATAAACTGATGACCCCTATCTTAGATGATAGACAAGTGAACCCCATGCAACCTGACTATCTCGCTAATGTAGAGTCTGGCATAGTTCTTCGTTGAATCTGTAATCTTGATAGCCAAGAAGTGAGTTGACTTAGTGACTATGTCCACTATCACCCAAATGGATTAATGTTGTATGCGAGTACGAAGTAAACCCATAATGATATCCATGTTTATCACTTCCCACTTCCACATAAGAATGCTAATTTCCCGTGTCACTCCCCCTGGTTTTTGATGTTCTACTTTAACCTGTTGATAGTTAGAACACTTAGCCAAGAAATTTGTGATGTCCCTTTTCATGCCGTTTCACCAATAGACTTCCCATAGGTTAGAGTACATCTTAGTGGCACCTGGATGAATAAAATATCTAAAATTATGGGCTTCTGAAAGGATTTGCTACCTCAACTCCCCAACATTTGGAACACATAGGAAACCCTGGTAATGAAGAACACCATCTCCCCCTTGGGAGAACACATCAACTCTCTGTTGATAAACTGCACCTTTTAACTGAAGTAGTATGGGATCATTGTCTTGTTTCTCTTTAACCTCCGCTACCAATGAAGATTCTAACCCATTCTGAACTATCACACCACCATCTGACGTGTGCATAAGGAAAACTCCTAAGTGAGTGAGACTCTGAACATCTGTGGCTAATTTTTTCTTCTCCTCCTCAACATGTGACACACTACCCATAGATAGTTTGTTGAGAGCATCAACCACTATGTTGACCTTACCCGGATGATAGAGCACATTCATGTCACAGTCTTTAAGGAATTCAAGCCATCTCCCTAACGAAGATTCAACTCTTTCTGGGTGAACACATATCGGAGGCTCTTATGATTTGTGAACACATCAACATGAACACCAAATAAGTAGTGTCTCCAATCTTTAGGGCAAACACGACTGCTATAAGCTCAAGCTGATGAGTCGGGTAGTTATTCTCATGGACCTTAAGTTATTTTTAAAAATAAAATATGACCTTACTCTACTTCATCAACACACAACCAAGGCAGACCCTAGATGCATCAAAATAAACCACATAACCATCGGAACCTTCTGGTACAGTCAAGTTGTAGTCAACGTGGTCTTCAGTTCTAAGTACTTTTTCTCACACTCATCTGACCACCACTGAAATCTAATCTTTTTTGAGTCAGCTTGGTCAATGGGGCATTTGTGGATGAAAATCCTTCAACAAACCTCTTGTACTAACCGGCCAAACCCAAGAAACCTTTGATATCAGTCAAAAAGGTGGGTCTTGGCTAGTGATTTACTTCCTCAATTTTCTTAGAATCCACTCAAATCCCTTCGATGGATACCACATGACAAAGGAAATTGATCGACTGTAACCAGAATTCATACTTCTTGAACTTAGAAAATAGCTAGTGATCTTTGAGGATTTGTCGAACAACTCTATGATGAATCACATGCTCTTCTTGATTCTGAGAATAAAGGAGAATTTCCTCAATAAAGATGATGACGGACAAGTCCAAATATTGTTTGAACACAGTTTTCATGAAGTACATAAAATTTTCAGGAGCATTTGTTAGTCTAAATGACAAAACTACAAATTCATAGTGACCATACTGAGTCGTGAAGGTTGTCTTTGTGATGTCACTATCTCTGACTATGAGCCAATGAAGCTAGATACGAGGTCTATCTTAGAAAAGCAACCATCACCATGAAGCTGGCCAAACAAGTCATCAACACTGGGATGGGACATTTACTCTTGCTTTTAGGATTTAGGGCTTTGGGTTTTTTAGGTTAAGGTTTTATAGCTTTTATAGGTTTAGGGTTTAGAGCTTATTGTTTTTTGTATTATTTAGTGTTTAGCATATAACTTTTAGGGCTTTATATGGTTTAGACCTTAGAGTAATTTTGAGGTTTAGTATTTTTTTATTTCTTTAGGTTTTTTAAGGTTTAAGTGTTTCTTAGGGTTTTTTGTGTATTTTAGATTTAGGGTTTATGAATTTTAGGATTTAGGGTTAAGAGCTTAGGATTTTGTAGGGGTTTTAAAATGTTTTTAGGGTTTATTACATTTAGGGTTTTATAAGGTTTAGTGTTTAGGGTTTCATAGGGTTTTAGGATTAGGTTTTAGAGTTTTAGGGTTTAGGGTTTAGGGCTTAGGTTTTATTTAGGTTTAGGGTTTTAGGTTAAGGGTTTTATTTAGGTTTTTAGGGTTTAGGGCTTTGGTTTTTTTTAGGATTTAGGGCTTAGGGTTTTTTTCGGTATTTTTTAGGGTTTAGCATATACTATTTAGGGCTTTATAGGGTTTAGATCTTTAAGTTTGTTCTGTTTAGGGGTTTTTGTGTTTTAAAGGGTTTTTATGGGCAAAGTGTTTCTTAGGGTTTTTAAGGGTTTAGGCTTTAGTGGTTTTTTTTTTGTCTTTTTTAGGTTTAGGGTTTGTAGACTTTTAGGATTTAGGGTTTAGAGCTTAGAATTTTGTAGGGGTTTGAAATGGTTTTTCAGGTTTATCTTAGGGTTCATAGGATTTTGAATTTTTTAAGGTTTAGAGTTTCTTAGGGTTTTAGGTTTAGGATTTAGGGTTTTAGATTAGGGTTTCAGGTTTTTAGACTTTGGGTTTTTTGGTTAAATATTTTATCTAGGTTTTTGGGGTTTTAGGTAAGGGCTTAGGGTTTTTTTTTTTGTGGTTTTTAGGTTTAGGATTTACAGATATTTAGGATTTAGGGTTTAGAGCTTTGGTTTTGTAGAGGTTTTAAATGAAGTTTAGGGTTTATTTTATGGTTTATAGGATTTAGGGTTTCTTAAGGTTTAAGCTTTAAGGTTTCTTAGGGTTTTAAGTTTAGTATTTAGGGTTTTAGGTTAGGTTGTAGGGTTTAGGGCTTAGGGTTTTTTTAGGTTAAGAGTTTTAGTTTTAGTGTTTTATCTAGGTTTTTAGGGTTTAGGGCTTTGGGTATTTTAGGGTTTAGTGTATATGATTTAGGGCTTTATAGGGTTCAGAGCTAAGTGTTTTTTAGGTTTAGGGTTTTCTTTAGGGGTTTTAAGGGTGAAGTGTTTCTTAGGGTTTTTTGGGTTTAGGGTTTAGTGCTTAGGTTTTTTTGTGTTTTTTAGGTTTAGAGTTTATGGATTTTTAGGATTTAGATCTTAGGGTTTTGTAGGGCTTTTAAATTGTTTTAAGGGTTTATAATAGGGTTTACAGGATTTAGGGTTTCTTAAGGTTTAGTCTTTAGGGTATCTTAGGATTTAGGGTTTTACGTTAGGGTTAAGGGTTTAGGACTTAGGCTTTTATTAGGTTTAGAATTTTAGGTTAGGATTTTCAAGGTTTAGTGCTTAGGGTTTTTGTTTTTTGAATTTTTTAAGATTTAGCATATACAATTTAGGGCTTTAGAGGATTTAGAGCTTAGACTTTTTTCGGTTTTGGTTTTTTTAGGATTTTTAAAGGTTAAGTGTTTCTTAGGGTTTAAGGTTTAGGGTTTACGGTTTAAGGTCTAGAATTTAGGGTTTTAGGTTAGGTCTTAGGGCTTATTTAGGTTTAGGGTTTTAGGTTAGTCTTTAGGCTTTACGATTTTTTAATGTTTAGGGTTTTATCTAGGTTTTTAGGTTTTAGGGCTTTGGGTTTTTTAGGATTTTATACGTGTAGGGCTTATATTTTTTTTTGTGTTTTTTAGGGTTTAGCATATACAATTTAGGGATTTATAGGGTTTCGAGCATAAACCTTTTTAGGGGTTTTAAGGCTTAAGTGTTTCTTAGGGGTTTTTTAGGGTTTAGGGCTTAGGGCTTAGTTTTTTTTTTATATGTTTTTTAAGTTTAGAGTTTACGGATTTTTAGGATTTAGGGTTTAGAGCTTATGCTTTTGTAGGGGTTTATAATTGGTTTTTAGGTTTTAGTTTAGGGTTTAAAGGATTTTAGGTATCTTAAGCTTTAGGATTTCTTAGGGTTTTCGGTTAGGGCTTATTGATTTTTTAGGTTAAGGGTTTTATCTAGGTTTTTAGGGTTTAGGGCTTTGGGTGTTTTAGGTTAAGGTTTTTAAAGATTTTATAGGTTTATGGTTTAGGATTTTCTTTTATATTTTTTAGGTTTTAGAATATACGATTTAGGGCTTTATAGGGTTTACAGCTTAGAGGTTTTTAGGTTTAGGGGTTATTGGGTTTTTTAAAGGTTAAGTATTTATTAGTTTTTTTAGGGTTTAGGGCTTAGTTTTTTTTTTAGTTTTTAGGTTTAGGGTTTATATCTTAGGGGTTTTCAATGATTTTTAGGCTTTATAGGATTTAGGATTTCTTACGGTTTAGGGTTTAGGGTTTCTTAGGGATTTAAGTTTAAGATATAGGGTTTTAGGTTACGGTTTAGGGCTTTTCTAGGTTAAGGGTAATGTGTTTCTTAGGGGGTTTTAGGGTTTAGGGTTTAGGGTTTAGTGTTTTTTTGTGTTTTTTAGAATTTACGATTCAGAGCTTAGGGTTTGAAGGGGTTTTAAATTATTTTTAGGGTTTATTTTAAGGCTCATAGGATTTGGGGTTTCTTAAGGTTTAGAGTTTAGGGTTTTAGGTTTAGTATTTAGGGTTTTAGGTTAGGGTTTAGGGTTTAGGGCTTTAGGTTTGTAGGTTTAGGGTTTTAGGCTAAGGGTTTTATTTAGGTTTTTAGGGTTTAAGGCTTTGGGTTTTATAGATTAAGGGTTTTAGAATTTTATAGGTTTAGGGCTTAGTGTTTTTTTGTGTTTATAGGGTTTAGAGTTTAGAGATTTTTGTATTTTTTAGGGGTTTTAAGGGTTAAGTGTTTCTTAGGGTTTTTTAGGGTTAGGGTTTAGGGTTTAGGGCTTAGTTTTTTTTTTTTTTTTTAGCTTTAGGATTTATGGATTTTTAGGATTTAGTGTTTAGTGTTTAGGGTTTTGTAGGGGTTTTAAATGGTTTTTAGGGTTTATTTTAGGATTCATAGGATTTAGGGTTTCTTAGGGTTTTAGGTTAAGGTTTAGGGTTTAGAGTTTAGGGATTTGGGTTTTTTTAGGTTTAGGATTTTAGATTAACGGTTTTATATAGGTTTTTAGGGTTTAGGGATTTGGGTTTTTTAGGTTAAGGTTTTTTATGATTTTATAGGTTTAGGGTTTAGGGAATAGGGTTTTTCATGTGAATTTTAGGGTTTAGCATATATGATTTAGGGCTTTATAGAGTTTAGAGCTTAGAGTTTTTTAGGTTTAGGGTTTTTTGGGGTTTTATGGGTTAAGTTGTTCTAAGGGTTTAAGGTTTAGGGCTTAGGGTTTTTTGGTGTTTTTTAGGTTTAAGGTTTACATATTTTAGGATTTAGGCTTTAGAGCTTAAGGTTTTGTAGGGGTTTAGAGCTTAGGGTTTTTAGGGACTTTAAATGGTTTTAGGGTTTCTTAAGGTTTAGGGTTTAGGGTTTCTTAGGGTTTTAGGTTTAGGTATTAGGGTTTCTTAAGGTTTAGGGTTTAGGGTTTCTTAGGGTTTTAGGTATTAGGGTTTCTTAAGGTTTAGGGTTTAGCATTTTTTTAGGTTTAGGGTTTTAGGTTAAGAGTTTTATCTAGGTTTTTAGGGTTTAGGGCTTTTGATTTTTTAGATTAAGGTTTTTTAGGGTTTTATAAGTTTATGGTTTAGGGCTTCATTTTTTTTTTGTGTTTTTTAGGGTTCAAAATCTATGATTTAGGGATTTAGGGCTTTATAGGGTTTAGAGCTTAGAGTTTTTTAGGTTTAGGGTTTTTTTAGTGTTTTTAAGGGTTAAGCATTTCTTATGATTTTTAGGCTTTATGATTTAGTGCTTTGGATCTTTTTGGGGTTTTAAATGGTTTTTAGGGTTTATTATAGGGTTTCTTAAGAATTAGGATTTATGATTTCTTAGGGTTTTAGGTTTAAAATTTAGAGTTTTAGGTTATTGTTTAGGGTTTAGGGCTTACGGGTTTTTAGGTTGACAATTTTAGTTTAAGGGTTTTATTTAGGTGTTTAAGGTTTAGAGCTTAGGGTTTTTAGGGATTTAGGGTTTATTTTAGAGTTTATAGGATTTAGGGTTTCTTAAGCATTAGGGGTTAGGGTTTCTTTGGGTTTTAGGTTTAGGATTTAGGGTTTTAGGTTAGGGTTTAGGGGTTAGTGCTTTGGGTTTTTTAGGTTTAGGGTTTTAGGTGAAGGGTTTAATTTAGGATTTTAGGGTTTAGGGTTTAAGGTTTTTTAGGGTTTTAGGCTTAGGGTTTTTATGTGCTTTTTAGGATTTAGTATTTACGCTTAAGGGCTTTATACGGTTTAGAGATTAGATTTTATTAGGTTTAGGGATTTTAAAGGTTTAAGTGTGTCTTAGGTTTTAGGTCTTAGGGTTTTTTTGTGTTTTTTTGGTTTAGGGTTTAAATATTTTTAGGATTTAGGGTCTAGAGCTTAGGGTTTTGTAGGGCTTTTAAATGGTTTTTAGAGTTTATTTTAGGGTTTATAGGACTTAGGGTTTAGGGTTTTAGGTTTAGGATTTAGGGATTTAGGATAGGGTTTAGGGTTTTAAGTTAAGAGCTTTATCTAGGTTTAGGGTCTTAGGTTAAGGGTTTTATATAGGTTTTTAGGGTTTAGTGCTTTGCGTGTTTTAGGTTATGGTTTTTTGGGTTTAATAGGTTAAGGGTTTAGGGCTTTGGTTTTTTTTGGGGTTTTTAGGGTTTAACATATACGGTTTAGGGATTCATAGGGGTTAGGGGTTAGAAAATTTTAGGTTTAGGAGTTTTTGAGTTTTTAAGGGTTAAGTGTTTCTTAGGGTTAAGGGCTTATGGTGTTTTGAGTTTTTATAGATTTAGCGTTAACAGATTTTTAGGATTTAGGATTTACAGCTTAGGGTTTGGTCGGGGTTTTAAATTGTTTTTAGGGTTTATAGGATTTAGGGTTTCTTAAGGTTTAGTGTTTTAGGTTTAGTATATAGGGTTTTAAGCTAGGGTTCAAGGTTTAGGGCTTAGAGTTTTTTTAGGTTTAGGGTTTTATCTAAGTTTTTAGGTTTAGGGGCTTTGGGTTTTTTAGTTTAAGGTTTTTTAAGGGTTTTTAAATTCAGGGTTTAGGGCTTAGTTTTTTTTTTGTATTCTTTAGGGTCTAGCATATACGATTTAGGGATTTATGGGGATTAGAGTTATTTTTAAGTTTAGGGGTTTTTGGATTTTTTTAGGGTTTTTAAGGATTAAGTGTTTCTTAGGGTTTGAGGTTTTTTCTGTTTTTTAGGTTTAGGGTTACAGATTTTTAGGAATTAGGGTTTAGAGCATAGCATTTTGGAGGGGTTCTAAGTGGGTTTTAGGGTTTATTGGATTAGGGTTTCTTAAGGTTTAGGGCTTAGGGTTTGTTATGGTTTTAGATTTAGGATGTAGGGTTTTAGGTTTGGGTTTGGAGTTTTGGGCTTAGGGTTTTTTTAGGTTTAGGGTTTTAGGTTAAGAGTTTTATCTAGGTTTTTAGGGTTTAGTTCTTTTAGTTTTTTTTTGGTTAAGGATTTTTTTGGGTTTTAGAGGTTAAGGGTTTAGGGCTTAGAACTTTTTTGTTTTTAAAGGGTTTAGCATACACGGTTTTGGGCTTTATAGGGTTTAGAGCTTAGAGTTTTTTAGGTTTAGTGGTTTTTGGGTCTTTAGTATTTTTAAGGGCTAAGTGTTTCTTAAGGTTTTTTAGGATTTAGGGCTTAGGGTATTTTGTGTTTTCTAGATTTAGCGTTTATGAATTTTTAGGGTTTAGGATTTAGAGCTTAGGGTTGTGTTAGGATTTTAAAGTGTTTATAGGGTTTATTTTAGGGTTTTTAGGATTTAGGGTTTCTTAAGGTTTAGTGTTTATTGTTTCTTAGGGTTCTAGGTTTAGGATTTAGGAATTTAGGTTAGGGTTTCGGGTTTAGGACTAGATTTTTTTACATTTAGGGTTTTAGGTTAAGGGTTTTATCTAGGTTTTTCGAGATAGGGACTTTGGGTTTTTAAAGTTATGATTTTAAGGGTTTTTTAGATTTAGGGTTTAGCGCTTAGGTTTTTTAAAAAAAATGTTTTTTAGGGTTTAGCATATATGATTTAGGGCTTTATAGGGTTTAGAGCTTAGAGTTTTTTTAGGTTTAGGGTTTTTTGGATTTTTAAGGATTAAGTGTTTCTTAGGGAATTTTAGAGTTTAGGGCTTAGGGGTTTTTTGGTGTATTTTAGGTTTAGTGTGTACATATATTCAAGATTAAGGATTTAGATCTTAGGGTTTTGTAGGGGTTTTAAATGGTTTATAGGGTTTATTTTAAGGTTTATTGGATTTAGGGTTTCCTAAAGTTTAGGGTTTAGGGTTTCTTAGGGTTTTAGGTTTTGGATTTAGGGTTTTAGGTTATGGTTTTGGGTTTAGGTCTTAAGGTTTTTACATTTAAGGTTTTAGATTAAGGGTTTTATCTAGGTTTTTAGCATTTAGGGCTTTGGGGTTTTTAGGTTAAGGTTTCTTAGGATTTTATAGGTTTAGGGTTTATGGCTTATGGGTTTTTTGTCCTTTTTAGGGTTTAGCATATACGATTTAGGGCTTTATAGGGTTTCGAGCTTAGCATTTTCTAGGTTTAGAGGTTTTTCTATTTTTAAGGATTTTTTTGGTTCAAGTGTTTCTTAGGGTTTTTTAGGGTTTAGGGTTTACGGCTTAGGTTTTTTTTTTGTGTTTTTTAGATTTAGGGTTTACAGATTTTTGGGATTTAGGTTTTAGATCCTCGGGTTTTATAAGGGTTTTAAATAGTTTTTAGAATTTATTTTATGGTTTATAGGATTTATGGTTTCTGAAAGTTTAGGGTTTCTTAGGGTTTTAAGTTTAGGATCTAGGTCTTTAGCATTTTGGGCTTTGGGTTTTTTAGGTTAAGGTTTCTTAGGATTTTATAGGTTTAGGGTTGAGGGCTTATGTTTTTTTTTTGTGTTTTTTAGGGTTTAGCATATACGATTAAGGGCTTTATAGGGTTTAGAGCTTAATGTTTTTTAGGTTTAGGGGTTTTTGGGGTTTTTAGTGTTAAGTGTCTCTTAGGGTTTTATAGGATTTATGGCTGACGGCTAAGTTTTTTTGTTTGTGTTTTTAGGTTTAAGGTTTACAGATTCTTAGGATTTAGGATTTAGAGCTTAGGGTGTGGTAGAGGTTTTAAACGGGTTTTAGGGTTTATTTTAGGGTTTCTTAAGGATTAGGGTTTAGGGTTTATTAGGATTTTTTGTTTTGGTTAGGGTTTATGGTTTAGGGCTTAAAGTTTTTTTATGTTTAGGGTTTTAGGTTAAGGGTTTTATCTAGGTTTTTAGGGATTAGGACTTTGAGTTTTTTCGGTTAAGATTTTTTACGATTTTATAGTTTTATAGTTTAAGGTTTAGGGATTAGGTTTTTTTAGGTTTAGGGTTTTAGGTTAAGGATTTTTTTAGGTTTTAGGGTTTAGGGTTTTGAATTTTTTAGGTTTTGATTTTGAAGGGCTTCATAGGTTTAGGTTGTACGGCTAAGGTTTTTTTTGTGTTTCTTAGGGTTTAGCATAGGGTTTAGAGCTTAGATTTTGTATGTTTAGGGGTTTTGGGTTTTTAGAATTTTTATAGGTTTAGGGTTTAGGGCTTAGGGTTTTTTTAGGTTTAGGGTTTTAGGTTAATGGTTTTATCTAGGTTTTTAGGATTTAGGGCTTTGGGTTTTTTAGGTTCAATTTTTTTAGGGTTTTATAGGTTTAGGATTTAGGGCTTAGGGTTTATTTTGTGATTTTTAGGGTTTAGCATATATAATTTAGGGATTTGTAAGGTTTAGGGCTTAGAGTTTTTTACGTTTAGGGGTTTTTGGGTTTTTTAGTGTTTCTTAAAGGTGAAGTGTTTCTTATGGTTTTATAGGGTTTAGGTCTTAGGTTTTTTTTTATGTTTAGGGTTGATGAATTTTTAGCATTAAGGGTTTAGAGCTTCGGGTTTTGTAGGGGTTTTAAATGATTTTTATGGTTTATTTAGGGTTTCTTTAGGTTTAAGATTTAGGGTTTCTTAGGGTTTAGGTTTATGATTTAGGATATTAGGTTAGGGTTTATGGTTGGGAGTAGTGTTTTTTAGGTTTAGGGTTTAGGGCTTAGGGTGTTTTTAGATTCAGAGTTTTAGGATATGGGTTTAATCTACGTTTTAGGGCTAAGAGCTTAGGGTTTTTAAGGTTTGGGGTTTTAGGTTAAGTGTTTTATCTAGGTTTTTAGGGTTTAGGACTTTTGGTTTTTTAGGTTAATGTTTTTAGGGTTTTATAGGTTAAGGGTTCAGGACTTGGGGTTTTTTTTTGGTTTTTTTAGGGTTTAGCATATTTGATTTAGGGCTTTATAAGGTTTAGAGCTCAGAGTTTTTTAGGTTTAGGGTTTTTTAAAGATTTTTAAGGGTTAAATGTTTCTTAGGGTTTTTAAGGTTTAGAGTTTAGGGCTTATATTTTTTTTGTGTTTTTAGGTTTAGAGTTTACATATTTTCAGTATATAGGGATTAGAGCTTCGGGTTTTTAAGGGTTTTAAATGGTTTTTAGGGTTTATTTTAGGGTTTCTTAAGGTTTATGATTCAGGGTTTCTTAGGGTTTTTTAGGTTATGGTTTTTTAGGATTTTTTAGGTTTAGGGTTTTGGGTTTTGGGTTTTATTTGTGTTTTGTAGGGTTTAGAATATACCATTTAGGGCTTTATATGGTTTAGAGCTTAGAGTTTTTTAGGTTTAGGTGTTTTTGGGTCTTTTTACGGGTTTTAAGGGTTAAGTGTTTCTTATGGTTTTTTAGGGTTTAGGAGTTAGCCCTAAGGTTTTTTTTTGTGTGTTTTAGGTTTAGGATTTACGGATTTTTAGGATTTAGTGTTTAGAGGTTAGGGTTTTGTAGGGGTTTTAAATGGGTTTTAGGGTTTATAGGATTTAGGGTTTCTTAAGGTTTAGGGTTTAGGGTTTATTAGGGTTTAAGATTTTAGGTTTAGGATTTGGGTTTTAGGTTAGGGTTTTTTAGGTTTAGGGTTTTAGGTTAATGGTTTTATCTAGGGTTTTAGGGTTTAGGTCTTTGTGATTTTTAGGTTAAGGTTTTTTAGGGCATTATAGATTTATGGTTTAGGGCTTAGGGTGTTTTTGTGTTTTTAGGGTTTTGCATATACGATTTAGGGCTTTCTAGGGTTTAGAGCTTAGAGTTTTTTAGGTTTAGTTTTTGTTTTTGTTTTTTAGGTTTAGTGTTTACAGATTTTTAGGATTTAGGGTTTAGAGCTTAGGATTTTTTATGGGTTAAAAATGGTTTTTAGGTTTCATTTTAGGGTTTATAGGATTTAGGGTTTCTATAGGTTTAGGGTTTAGGGTTTCTTAGGGTTTTAGGTTAGGGTTTACGGTTTTTTTCATTTATGGGTTTTATCTAGGTTTTTAGGGTTTAATACTTTGGATTTTTAAGGTTAATGTTTTTTAGGGTTTTATAGGTTAAGGGTTTAGGCTTAGGTTTTTTTTTGTGTTTTTAGGGTTTAGCATATACAGTTTAGGGATTTATGGGGTTTAGGGCTTATATATTTTTAGGTTTATGTGTTTTAGGGTTTTTTAAGGTTAAATGTTTCTTAGGGATTAGGTCTTAGGTTTTTTTTTGTGTTTTTTAGGATTAGGGTTTACTGATTTTTAGGATTTAGGGTTTAGAGCTTAGGATTTTGTAGAGGTTTTAAATGGTTTTTAGGGTTTATTTTAGGGTTTATAGGATTTACGGATTCTTAAGGTTTAGGGTTTCTTAGAGTTTTATGTTTAGTATTTAGCATTTTAGGTTAGGGTTTAGGGTTAAGGGCTAAGTGTTTTTTAGGTTTATGGTTTTAGGTTAAGGGTTTTATCTAGGTTTCTAGGGTTAGGGGCTTTGGGTTTTTAAGGTTAAGGTTTTTAGGATCTTATAGGTTTAGGGTTTAGGGCTTAGTTTTTTTTTGTTTATCAGGGTTTATCATATACGATTTAGGGCTTTATAGGGTTTAGAGAGTAGAGCTTTTTAGGCTTAGGGTTTTTTGGGTTTTTTAGGGTTTTTAAGAATTAAGTATTTCTTAGGGTCTTTTTTTTTTTTTTTTTGTTTTTGAATGACCCTTGAAGGGGTCAGGGGCTTAGCAACACCCCTAGGCCTTAACATAAATAAACCAAAAAAAGTACAAGGAGGGGGGCATAAACCTTACCTCCGATCCTATGGTGGGTCTGAGTAGACCTTCCTACTAAGGAAAATCCACACATCCCCTAACAATAAAATGAAACTAAAACAGAGTACCTAAGGAGAGGACTCCTCTCAATACAATATTCTAAGAATGCATAAATAGGGGAGACTCTCCCCTTACAAGGAAGAGACTAAATTAACTTATTCAAAGAAGCTATATCATTAAGGCATAGCCTAGTTGAAAAAGGTAACCTAAGATCGAAAACTTAACAAATCAATTAGTCAAGGTGGTTGCTTAATTCTTTTCAACTTTTTCCTCCTAAAATTGGTCATTCCCATTCGTTCCAGCAGGTAACTTCCTTTGGCAGCATCAGGGAGGTGAAGATGAGTGTAAAATTGTTGAAGGATATCGGATTTGTGACTGATTTTTGATAGAGAATCAGCTGTACAGTTTGCCTCCCTGTATGTATGGTTGCAATGAAAATATTGAAGTTGATTAATAAGGTTCCTCAATACCTGAATATATTGTCTAATTCTCCAAGGTGGTTTAGAAGTATGGTTGATCCATTTGGTAAGTATTTGAGAGTTCACTTCCAAGTTAATCCTTTTGAAACCATGTTGTACACACCAATGAAGACCCTGAATAGCAGCTTGAGCCTCAGCCTGATTGTTAGTTCCATTGCCGAGGGGAATGGCGAAAGCATAAACCATCTTACCATTCGAGTCTCTCACAATACCTCCTCCTCCAATTTTCCCCGGATTAGTGAGTGCACTACCATCAGTGTTCAGCTTGAATAAGTCTTGAATAGGCCTTTCCCACCTCATAGTTCTGATCTTTATTTCATTACTGCAATTCTCCACCATTTTGATCAATTTTGTCCAGCTGTTAGCCTTCAATTTCATCATTCATGGCAATAACCCACATAATTCAACTTAATCAATTAGACTAGGGTAATCATATAAATCACATAAATTCATCATAATATCATGAATTAACACTAAATAAATCATAAATAAGTATTATCCAACCAATTAGAGTCATACCCAACTAAACCCACACATTGGAAGAAAGCCTAGCTTAGATTGGGGTTCTTCTTCAAAAATTTGGGGAAATTATAAGGGGCTCTATGGGTGGAAGAACCCATAGATGAAAATGTAAGCATACCTTTAATCAAATACCTAACACAAGCTTTCAACAATGGAGTCTTTGTTCTTGACCTTAGCTTCAAGCTCTAGCTTCTTCTTCAATGGAGGTTTTCTAGAGAGAGAAATATTTGAAAGGAGAGGATTTTGGGGTTTTTATTTGGGTCTTCTGATGAAATGACTTAAATGGGTGTTTAAAATCTTAAAACATCTTATATAGGGGTTTTAGGAATAGGTAAATTGAGGCCACCCAATAACTCCAACGTTTGGAATTTCTCACTAACTCCTACACTTGGTAGCCTACTGCCTAAGCCTCACGAGAAACACCACGGGTCGTGGTCCTCACCTCTTACCGTGGTCATGCTCGTGGTCTTGGACCAGTAGCTAGGACTTTGTGTCTTTGCCTCCATAAGACCAAGGGATGCCACGAGACCTCCCACGATCTGTGGTACAGAGTACGAGTCGTGGTGATGGTCGTGGTCCCTAGGCAGTGGCTTGGCCTTAAGGCCTTGCCTTCCAAAATTCTAAGGATACTTCATGAGACCTTCACGAACCATGGTCAAGAACACTGGTCATGAAGGTGGTCGTGAACATGGGTCATTTCTTGACTTAAAAAGTCTTGGCTTCCCTCATCCTGAGGCATCTTCACGAGCCTTCCCACGAACCGTGGTCAAGACCACTGGTTGTGAAGTGGCTCATGTAGGTATGCCACTTTGAGGCAGCCCTGAGGGAGCTACTGCCTTGGCCACGTGAACCACATCACGAGCCGTAATCTCCAAAATAAACATCATATAATCATAAGTCAACATAAGACATAATAAATGAGCATAGGAGATACATCATGATCACGGCATAGTCCTTACTTATACTTTTATTTTTACATACTTCAACCTTTAGTCTTTCATATTACAAGAGAACTACTTCACAAGCCACCTCAAAGCATACTTGTGCAAGGCAAGGATAGCATCCCATAATACCATCCTAGCTAAGTACTGTTTTTTGGTCATTCTTGGGCATAGTCCAAATTCATAGTCAAGACCTAGATTTTCATGTCATAAGAGCACTATTCTCCTAAGTAACCTCAAGGAACACTTGTGCAATTCATGAAAGGTATCCCATAATACAATTTATACTAAGTATAACCTTGAAGTCAACTTAGTCATACTTACCCTCCTTTGTCTCACCCTTTATCTTACTTCATATAGGCGAGGGAACTACCATCCTTAGTTAAACATATCATGAAACGCAACTATAGCACAACCCTATCTTAAAATACAACACTCATAACAACTCTTTCTTGAACAACCCTAAGTCATAATTGTGCAATGCATGAATAGCATCCCATAATACTACTCATACTAAGTACTACTTTTAGGCCCTCATACTAATGCTTCTTGATTTGGAACCTAGTTCCTCTCTTTAAATTAAGAACACTATGAGGTACTCTCTTAAGCACGTCATAGTTCATTATTATATTGAACCCTATGAGATACTATTTTTAGCATGTCTAGGTTCCTCATTAGCATGGACCGTATGAGATACTACCTTAAGCATGTCTAAGTCCATTTATACTCTTGAACACTATGAGGTACTTCATTAAGTAAGTCTTAGTTCAATTATGCTTTAGAACACTATGAGATGTTTCTTCAAGCATGTCTTAGTTCATTAGATATGTAGATTTCTACTAGAACCCTTAACTCAACTATGTGATGGCTTCCATCTCATGAGACCTACCTTTGGGAAAACCCACACTCTACTATATAAGAATTCCCTCTTTAACTTGGATAGTCCTCACATCAACTAGGTGTGGTTCTCCTTTCAACTTGGAGCCCAGACCCTATCTTGTGTGACACTCCATCTCATTGTCAATACCCACTAGGGGCCAAGCATACACCCCTAGATTCACCATTAATCTTTGATTAACATTCATGTCTCATGGAAGGATGTCCTTTACAACCAATCCATGTTAAAGTGATTGTAACACCTTATACTTTCAAGCATTAATAAGGTAGGTTAGGTTAGTTTAGGCCTTTCACCACAATTCTACCTGTTAGACTTATATTCATCACATTGACTCTACTCTCAAAGCCTTAGTGATTAAACATTCATGATTACAAGCCTTACTCTCAAAGATTTACTTCATTCTATCTTTGTCCATATATAAATTACAAGACATTCAAGTCATAAGCTTCATCTTAAACAATTCTCTTCACATTCCTCATTATCTAGAGATTCTAGTCATAATTCATCATGTGAGGTCAATCTCAAGCATTACCAATCAATACCCATCATATTCACATTATTATAAATCAATTTATTTACATAGGTTTCTAGCCTTAGTCAATTACTAGTCAAGGCATTAATTCTAGAAGATCACCTTGACCTTCAATTTCATCATTCATGGCAATAACACACATAATTCAACTTAATCAATTAGACTAGGGTAATCATATAAATCACATAAATTCATCATAATATCATGAATTAATGATAAATAAGTATTATCCAACAAATTGGAGTTATACCCAACTAAACACACACATTGGAAGAAACCCTAGCTTAGATTGGGGTTCTTCTTCAAAAATTTGGGGAAATTATAAGGGGCTCTATGGGTGGAAGAACCCATAGATGAAAATCTAAGCATACCTTTAATCAAATACCTAAAACAAGCTTTCAACAATGGAGTCTTTGTTCTTGACCTTAGCTTCAAGCTCTAGCTTCTTCTTCAATGGAGGTTTTCTAGAGAGAGAAATATTTGAAAGGAGAGGATTTTGGGGGTTTTATTTGGGTCTTCTGATGAAATGACTTAAATGGGTGTTTAAAATCTTAAAACATCTTATATAGGGGTTTTAGGAATAGGTAAATTGAGGCCACCCAATAACTCCAACGTTTGGAATTTCTCACTAACTCCTACACTTGGTAGCCTACTGCCTAAGCCTCACGAGAAACACCACGGGTCATGGTCCTCACCTCTTACCGTGGTCATGCTCGTGGTCTTGGACCAGTAGCTAGGACTTTGTGTCATGGCCTCCACAAGACCAAGGGATGTCCACGAGACCTCCCACAATCCGTGGTAAAGACTATGAGTCGTGGTGATGGTCGTGGTCCTTAGGCAGTGGCTTGGCCTCAAGGCCTTGCCTTCCAAAAGTATAAGAAAACTTCACAAGCCCCTTCACGAACCATGGTCAATACCACTGGTCGTGAAGGTGGTCGTGAACATGGGTCATTTCTTGGCTTAAAAAGTCTCGGCTTCCCTCATCCTGAGGAATCTTCACGAGCCTTCCCACGAACCATGGTCAAAACCACTGGTCGTGAAGTGGCTCATGTAGGTATGCAACTTTGATACAGCCCTTAGGGAGCTACTGCATTGGCAGGGCGAACCACACCACGAGCCGTGGGAGTGGTCGTTGACTAGAGGCAGTGTGCTTCCAAGCTTGGGCAGCCTTGGCCTTGGCTTGGGCCTTGCCCTCTTGCCTTGGCTCTTACATGTTGCCTTAGCCCTCACTAAGCCCTAGATGGTCTACTAGTTTATGGGGTGTAAGACGTGCCTTGACGTTCAACCCCTAAACCCTCATTTTAATTATGGGAAGTTTTATCTACGACTCTAACCCGCATACCAAACTTTAGAACCCTAACTTAAGGCCCTAGTTTAGTCTACTAGTTTCCGGGATATTACAATATCTCCCCCTTGGAATCTTTCGTCTTCGAATGACGATTCTAAACACTTCTTAAAGGAAACGACTCTAAACTAGCAGCCCATCATGCATGCAACATATCTAATGCACATAAACAAGGAGGAAAACTTCAACCCCCCTAAACATACTCAATGCAACAAAAGGAAGTAGAAACTTCATCAACCAACCCATTTATGCATGAAATTCTCATAACTAGTCATATTCAAGGAGGAACTACCATCTCCTAGTCATAACATGCTCAACATACTCTCATGGAGCTCATATGCAATTTACTCTCAAAAATCATTTATTGAAGGATAAATCTTTCAACTTCAAACTAAAGCATGCTCATATAATCATCCCATGAAGTGTATATGCAAGTTAATTCAATGCACTATAAGATGAGGTAAAGCAATGCATATAAGTCATTTCTATCAAGACCTAAGCTTTTCATGAACATGCATATAAGGAAATCATAGCAACACATAATCGCACCATAACCTTCATAGATAGGCACACTATCTTTCCCTTGGGAGTAAGCCTACACAAGCTTCTTCTAAACATCCTCTATCACAAGAAAGCAACAATGAGGCTCATACATACTCAAGACCACATCAAGGTCTATCATATCAAAAGTCACAAAAGACAAGAAATCAATAAATTTACTAAAGCATAAAACACATACCGTAAGGGATATGTGGAGATCACTCTTGATCTTCTCTAGATTTGAGAGCATAAAACCTATTCTTCTTTGGAGCACTATCATCCGGACCACTAGAGGCAACTTTCTTATCCTCCTTTCCCTTTACCTTAAGAACCAGGCAATCTCTCATTTTGTTCCCATTCTTTCCATACCCATAGCAACCATCCATGCCAGCTAAGAACTTATCATAGTGACTCCTTCCACACTTGGTGCAAGTAGACTTAGGAAATGGAGATCAACTATCCTTTTCTTTGTCAAACCTAAGGGGGTTGGAAGAATCATGGTCGGATAACCTTTGTTTGGACTTAGGCCTACCTTGTCCATCGGACTTAGCATTAGCAAAGTTCACATCATCGTTCTAGCTCTCTTTACCTCCCTATTTATTTTCTTGAACTTTTGCTCCTCAATTTGTTTGGCATGAACCATAAGACTTGAAATATTCATACTAGGGATAAGAATTGCCGAATGACACTCATTTTCTACCAAATCGGACACTCCCATCACAATTTTTTTCATTCTAGCCCTTGAGTCCGCCCCTAGAGTTGGAGCATACTTGGATAATTGGGTGAACTTAACAGCATACTCCTTCACACTCATACCTCATTGACGAAGGTTAATGAATTCTTGCATCTTTAGTTCCCTCAATTCTAGGGGAAAGAACCTATCTAGGAATGCTTCTTTGAACCCTTCCAACTCTATTGGGCCCTCTTCTACCGTCCTACTATCTTTCGATTGTTCATACAAAATTTGTGCTATATCCCTCAATTGATAAGGGAATAGTTCTGCTTTCTCTACAGTAGCCAAGCCCATGATGGCAAGAACCTTATACACCTCATCTATAAAACCTTGAGAACCTTCCTCCACCTTGGAGCCATAAAACTTCAAAGGGTTCATCCTCAAAAACTCTCTCACCCTCAAAGCATCCATCCCCCTTACTGGGTTTTTCAGAGGTACCACCTCCTTATTGGCTTGGGCCGTCATGGCTAGGGACAACATTATAAAGGCCGACCTAATCTCCGCATTAGACATATCCAGAGGATCAATTGGAGCTTGAGGAGGAGCTTGAGGTGGAACTTGGAGAGGAACCTCTTTTTATCCATTTTCTTCCTCATCTCTCCTAGCATTATCCCTTGTATTAGCCTGTCCTGGAAAACAACGGGCACAGATTAGAAAAAGGGCCTTCTAAAACCAAGCTCTATGGCACGACTTTGAGAATGTAGAAGTGAGATTTTCTAAACATCCAATAGCCTCCTATTCATAATTGTGGCGCGCTTCACATTTATGAACAAGACTCTACTAAACGTGGTTTGAAACAATCCTAGAAACATTCTAAACCTTGTGCTCTGATTACCAAGTTTTTCACAACCCAAGGGTATACCCTAGGTGTAACATGGCGTACTTGACCCCGAAAGGGTCTCATACAAGCCCCTTAGCATATCATAACATAATATCATAGAAAAGTATGGAAAATTTAAAACTTCTTTTATCCATACAATCAAAAACTTTTCATAAAAATGTAAGCGGAAGTGTTTATTATACCTTTTTCTCAAACGATTTATTAAAACGCTTGAATAAAAGACTTGGGACGCAGCCCATATAAAAGTCTAAAACATAAAGAGATGACATATGGAAATAATGGGTTTGTCCTCAAAGCTATGAGGACTCACCAAATCATCAACTCTTCTTGCTCCTTAGAAACCTAGCCTCTTAAGGAACTCATTCTCCAATACCCTACATTTGATTAGAATGTAGTATGAGTTAGTACAAAATGTACCAAGTATGATAGCTAGTACAACATCATGAGAGAATCTCAAAATGGTTAGTCAACATAAGACATAAGCATAAGAGATAATAACATACATAATCTCCAACATAAGCATCATATAATCATAAGTCAACATAAGACATAATAAATGAGCATATGAGATACATCATGTTCATGGCATAATCCTTACTTATACTTTTATTTTTACATACTTCAACCTTTAGTCTTTCATATTACAAGAGAACTACTTCACAATCCACCTCAAAGCATACTTGTGCAAGGCAAGGATAGCATCCCATAATACCATCGTAACTAAGTACCATTTTTTGGTCATTCTTGGGCATAGTCCAAATTCATAGTCAAGACCTAGGTTTTCATGTCATAAGAGCACTATACTCCTAAGTAACCTCAAGTCACACTTGTGAAATGCATGTAAGGCATCCCATAATACCATTTATACAAAGTATAACTTTAAAGTCAACATAGTCATACTTACCCTCCTTTAGTCTCACTCTTTAGCTTACTTCATATAGGCAAGGAAAGTACCATCCTTAGTCAAACATATCATGAAAGGTAACTATAGCACAACCTATCTTAAAATACATCACTCATAAGAACTCTTTCTTGAACAACCCTAAGTCATAATTGTGCAATGCATGAATAACATCCCATAATACTACTCATACTAAGTATTATTTTTAGGTCCTCATACTAATGCTTCTTTATGTGGAACCTAGTTCCGCTCTTTCACTTAAGAACACTTTGAGGTACTCTCTTAAGCACATCTTAGTTCATTATTAGATTGAACCCTATGAGATACTATTTTTAGCATGTCTAGGTTCCTCATTAGCATGGATCGTATGAGATACTACCTTAAGCATGTCTAAGTCCATTTATACTCTATGCTTTAGAACACTACTAGATGATTCTTCAAGCATGTCTTAGTTCATTGGATATGGAGATTTCTACTAGAACCCCTAACTCAACTATGTGATGGCTTCTATCTCATGAGACCTAACTTTGGGAAAACCCACACTCTAATATGTAAGAGTTCCCCCCCCCCTTTAACTTGGATAGTCCTCACATTAACTAGGTGTGGTTCTCCTTTCAACTTGGAGCCCGGACCCTATCTTGTGTGACACCCCATCTCATTGTCAATACCCACTAGGGGCGAAGCATACACCCCTAGATTCACTATTAATCCTTGATTAACATTCATGTCTCATGGAAGGATATCCTTGACAACCAATCCATGTTTAAGTTAGTTTATCACCTTATACTTTCAAGCATTTATAAGGTAGGTTAGGTTAGTTTAGGCCTTTCACCACAATTCTACCTATTAGACTTGTATTCATCATATTGACTCTACTCTCAAAACCCTAGTGATTCAACATTCATGACTACAAGCCATACTATCAAAGCTTTAGTTCACTCTATCTTTGTTCATATATAAATTACAAGACATTCAAGTCATTCATCTTAAACAATTCTCTTCACATTCCTCATTATATTCAATTACTAGTGAAGGCATTAATTCTAGAAGATCGCCTTGACCTCCAATTTCATCATTCATGGCAATAACCTACTTAATTCAACTTCATCAATTACAGTAGGGCAATCATATAAATCACATAAATTAATCATAATATCATGAATTAACACTAAATTAATCATAAATAAGTATTATCCAACTAATTGGAGTCATACCCAACTAAACCCACACATTGGAAGAAAGCCTAGCTTAGATTGGGGTTCTTCTTCAAAAATATGGGGAAATTATAAGGGGCTATATGGGTGGAAGAACCCATAGATGAAAATATAAGCATACCTTTAATCAAAGCCCTAACACAAGCTTTAAACAATGGAGTATTTGTTCTTGACCTTAGCTTCAAGCTCTAGCTTCTTCTTCAATGGAGGTTTTCTAGAGAGAGAAATATTTGAGAGGAGAGGATTTTGGGGGTTTTATTTGGGTCTTGTGATAAAGTGACTTAAATGGGTATTTAAAATCTTAAAATATCTTATATAGGGGTTTTAGGACTAGGTAAAATGACCCCACCCAATAACTCCCACGTTTGGAATTTCTCATTAATTCCCACACTTGGCAGCCTACTGCCCAAGCCTCACGAGAGGAACCACGGGTCGTGGTCCTCACCACTGGGTCGTGGTCTTCACCACTGATCGTGGTCCTGCACGTGGTATTGTACCAGTAGCTAGGACTTTGTGTCTTGGCCTCCACAAGACCAAGGGATGTCCATGAGACCTCCCACGAGTTGTGGTGATGGCGTGGTCCCTAGGCAGTGGCTTGGCCTCAAGGCCTTACCTTCCAAAATTTTGAGGAGACTTCACGAGGCCCTTCACGAACCGTGGTCAAGACCACTGGTCGTGAAGGTGGTCGTGAACATAGGTCATTTCTTGGCTTAAAAAGTCTTGGCTTCCCTCATCCTAAGGCATATTCACGAGCCTTCCCACGAACCGTGGTCAAGACCACTGGTCGTGAAGTGGCTCATGGAGGTATGCCACTTTGAGGCAGCCCTTAGGGAGCTACTGCCTTGTCCTCACGAACCACACCATGATCCGTGGTCCACATCACGAGCCGTGGTAGTGGTCGTGGACTTGAGGCAGTGTGCTTCCAAGCTTGGGCCTCTCCCTCTTGGCCTTGGCTCTTGCCCCTTGCCTTGGCCCTCACTAAGCCCTAGATGGTCTACTATTTTACGGGGTGTAAGAAGTGCCTTAACGTTCAACCCCTAAACCCATAATTTTAAGTACGGGAAGTCATATCTACGACTCTAACCCTCATACCAAACTTTGGAACCCTAACCTAAGGCTCTAGTTTAGTCTACTAGTTTCCGGGGTATTACATTATTAGAGGTGGTATAATGCATCAATATTTTGCCGTAGCATCTATTTTTCTTGAAGATATGACTAAAATTAATCGTGCATGGTATACAAGGGAGGATAAAGTGTCTCATCTAAATCTCGGGCTGACCAAAGAATAGTTGGAAAAAAACCAAGAACGTGATGAGAACATGGCCAAGATGTTGACTTAAATAACGTACTTTACAAAGCATGTCATGGGGGAGGATGGTTGTGAGTCCGGATGATGCAAACTTTGAAACTATGTATGATGAAGAGGTCTATCTCTTTTTGAGACAAGCGGGAGGTTCTCATCCGAGCCATATAAGTTCGGGTAGGAATCAAGGTTGGAACAGAAATTGTGAGGTTGGATGGAGAGATCGAGATAGAGATTGATTTGATCAAGACATATATTGGAGAGTTGGATATGATGATAATGATCTCTATGTGAACACTTATGACAGTCTAAAGTCGAAGGAGCTAAATACTGACCCCAAAAGCTATCGGACCGGGGACATGCTTGCTCACATCCTAAACAAAGTGGAAGGATCGGATGAAGTGCTCAAGGAGATGAAGGCATATTTCTTGTCTTTAAGTAGAATGGTGACCTTTCACTCGGCCTCCATAAAACAACTTGAAACCCAAATGGGTCAACTTTCAGCTCAATTAAATTCAAAACCACAAGGGGATCTTACTAGTGATACTTTGGCTAGTTCGAAGCGTAATCATGACCAATGCATGGATATGTTGACTCGGAGTGTTAAAGTCATGGGTTGTAATGTAGTAGATGATGACAAGGCAAGATCAAGTAAATAAAAATGTTGTTATTGATAGTGATGGGGTTTCTGAGGAATTGATCAATGGAATACCCAAAGAGGTTTATGAGATACCAAAAGAAGTTACCACCGGTGATGTAAAAATATCAAATGTGGGAGGTGCTCCTCTTTTTGTGCCAACAAAACCGTTGCCTAAAGTTAACCCACCATTCCCCCAAGGATTGAAGAAAAGGGATGAAGATGCAAAGTTCCAAAAATTGCTCTCCATTTTCAAAACTCTATCTATCAATCTTCCTTTGGTAGAGGTATTGTTAGAAATGTCGGGTGCAAAGTTTATGAAAGAATTGATTACCAAGAAGAAGAGTATGGATTTTGAAACGGTTGAAATGTCCCATAGTTGTAGCACCGTTATAACGAGTAATGTTGTTGTTAAGAAAGCTGATCCAGGGGAATTCACTATTTCATGCACTATTGGTATATTTCAATTTGTCAAAGCATTGTGTGATTTGGGGTCAAGTATCAACTTGATGCCCTATGCCATTTTCAAACAGCTTGGTCTAGGTGAGCCTAAGTCAACAAAGATGTGTCTGCTTATGGCCGACCGATCTATCAAGCATCCTATTGGCATTCTTTATGATATTTTTGGTAAAGGTGGATAAGTTCATATTTCCGGCCAACTTTTTTATTCTTGATTGCGAGATTAATGTTGAAGTCCCTATTATTCTAGGTAGGCCATTCTTGTCTACCGGAAGAGCTCTTATTGATGTTGAAAGTGGTGAGTTAAAATTTTGGGTAAATGATGAGTAAGTTACTTTCAATGTGTGTAAATCGATGAAGCAACCTAGTGACATACATGTAGTATCAGTCATTGATGTGATTGATAAAGCAGTTGCTAGTATGAATGTAGTGTCTTGTATGAGTGAGTCTTTAGTCGCCATCCTTTTGAACTATGATGGTGAAAAAATTCAAGATTATGATGAGGTCGTGGCTGCTCTATCGAGTTTGGTTCTTATTCTAAGAATCCCTTGAAGCTTGATATTGATTTGAAAACTGGGAGAGCCCTCCTGCCAAACCATCCATTGAAGAACTACCAAAGCTTGAGTTGAAGGTACTTCCACCTCACCTTCGGTATGTATTCTTGGGAGAAAACAACACCTTGCCCATAATTATCGCTGCAAATTTGCTTGAATGGCAAGTGCAATAACTTATGAATGTGTTGAAAATATATATTGAGGCCATTCGATGGTTGATTGCCGATATTGTGGGAATACCTCCTGGTATTTGTACCCATAAAATTCAATTGGATAGTGAATCCAAACCAATCGTTGAGCACCAAAGGAGGTTAAACCCCCAATGCAAGAAATGGTGAAGAAAGAGATCATCAAGTGGCTAGATGTGGGAGTTGTCTATAGTATTGTGGATAGCTAGTGGGTGAGCCTAGTTTAATGTGTTCCAAAGAAAGGATCGTATTACTGTAGTCCCAAATAAGAAAGGGAACTTGTACCAATTCGACCGGTCACCGGTTGGTGTGTATGCATGTACTACCAAAAATTGAATGCATGGATCGAGAAGGATCATTTCTCGATGCCCTTTATGGATCAGATGCTTGATAGACTTGTGGGGTATTGACTGTATTGCTTTTTAGATGGTTACTCTGGTTATAATAAAATATCCATTGCACCGGAGTACCAAGAACAGACAACCTTTACATGTCCCTATGGGGCGTTTTTTTTTTTAAGAATGCCTTCCAGATTGTGTAATGCACCGGCAACCTTTCACTGATGTATGCTCTCTATTTTTGCTGATATGGTTCAAGACTCAATGGAGGTCTTCAGGGATGACTTATCGGTTGTGGGTGATACATTTGAAGCGTGTATTGAAAACTTTGGTAAAATATTGCAAAGATTTGTGGAAACCAACCTCGTTCTCAATTAGGAAAAATGTCATTTCAAGGTCAAAGAAGGTATTGTCTTGGGGAACAAATTTTCAGCAGAAGGCATTCAAGTGGATCAACCTAAAGTTAAAGTTATTGCCAAGCTACCTCCTACCATTTTTGTTAAAGGTGTTCGGAGTTTTTTAGGTCATGCAGGCTTCTACCGGCGGTTTATAAAATATTTCTCTAAGGTAGCTTATTCTCTTTGTAAGTTACTTGAAAAGGAATATGTTTTCAATTTTTATGAAACTTGCCTCAAAGCATTTTTATGCTTAAAATAAAAGCTAGTGTGGACTCCAATCATTGTTTCCCCTGATTGGAGCATTCCATTTAAACTAATGTGTGATGCAAGTGGTGTATCTTTGGGAGTTGTTCTTGATCAACAAAAGTGTAATTTGTTTCATCCGGTGTACTACGCAAGTAAGACTTTGCATGTAGCTCAAAAGAATTACACTATCACCATGCAAGAATTGTTGGCCGTGGTGAATGCATTTGAAAAGTTTAGATCGTATTTGTTGGGCACTAAGGTGATGGTGCACATAGACCATGCTGCAATCTGATACTTGATGGATAAGAAATATGTAAAGCCAAAATTGATACGGTGGGTGTTATTATTGCAAGAGTTTGATTTTGAGATCAAAGATCGAAAAAGTTATGAGAACCAAGTGGAGGATCACTTTTCAAGGCTTGAAACAAATGTGGTTGTGTCCAATGAGAAAGATATTGAAGAAGCGTTTCCCGATGAGTCGTTGATGGTTGTGTCAAATAGCACTCCACTTGGTATGCTAATTTTGCAAACTATGTGGTTTGTGGAATCCTTCCCGATGGATTGAATTTCTACCAACAGAAGAGGTTCTTGTTCGATGTGAAGAAGTATTTTTGGGATGAACCTTACATACTTTGGGAATTTGCAGACCACATAATTAGAAGGTGTGTACCAGAAGTGGAAGTGAATGCAATTCTTGATGCTTGCGACTCATCACCGGTTGGTGGGCATCATTGCGGAGTGCGTACGGGTGCTAAAGTTCTTCAAAGTGGGTATTATTGGCCGACATTATACCAAGATGCGAACTCTCTTTTCAAAAAATGTGTTCAATGCCAAAAACAAGGAGGAGTGTCTAGAAGACATGAACTACCTCTCAATCTTATTCTAGCGGTAGAATTGTTCGATGTCTAGGGAATCGACTATATGGGACATTTTATGAGTTCCTATGGGAACACATATATTTTTATGGTTGTTGACTATGTTTCCTAATGGGTATAGGTTGTAGCTTTACCTAACAATGAAGGGAGAGGTGTTATGCAATTCCTCAAGCGATACATTTTCACAAGGTTTGACACTCCACATGCAATCATAAGCGATTGGGGATCTCACTTTTGTAACCAATTGTTTGCATCTTTGTTGAGAAAATATGGAGTTAAGCATAAATTTGCAACCCCTTATTATCCCCAGACAAGTGGGCAAGTTGAAGTTTCAAATTGGGAAATCAAGGGAAGTTTTGGAAAAAAATAGACAATTCAAATCGAACTGATTGGTCTCGGAAGTTGGATGATGCTCTTTTGCATACCACACTGCATTCAAGACCTCGATTGGTATATCGCCATATCAATTGGTGTTTGGAAAGTCTTGTCACCTACAATTTAAGCTCAACATAAGGTATTATGGGCATTGAAAGCATTGAACTTGAATTGGGGTGGCGCATCAAAGGATAGAGTTAACCAACTACATGTGATGGAAGAGTTTTGGCTGCTGGCTTATGAAAACTCAGCTATTTATAAGGAGAAGATGAAGAAGTGGCATGATGCCAAGATTCTTCAACATGAGTTTAAAGTCTGTGATCTTGTGTTACTTTATAATTCTCGTCTGAGACTTTTCCCGGCTAAACTCAAGTTCAAATGGTCAGGTCCATTCAAAGTGAATCGGGTGTTCACTTATTGGGCAATATAAGTGGAAAACAAAGAAGGGTTAGTGATCAAGGTGAATGGTCAATGGTTGAAGCTTTACTTTGGAGAGTGTCTAGATTTGTGAGTGATTAAAGTAGTGTATCTAGAAGATGCATGAACGCATTTCCAAGTCATGCCATGACGTTAACTAAGGTGCTTCTTGGAAGGCAACCCTTGTTCTAGCTTTTTCTCATTTGAAATAATGTTTGCTGAATGTGTAAATGGGAGAGTGTATTTTGGAAGAATGGCTATTGGGAAAGGGGACGGCTCACTAGCCAATTGTCGAATGGTCCCCAAGATTGCCCAAATGGATCACCCTCTTCAAAGCCAAGATTGAGGTCAGTTCTGGAATATTTGGTGAGACTACAACAAACTCGATGAGTCGTTGAGTTTAATTGCTGAGTCGGCGAGTTGAATCAGCGAGTCACCAAGTTGACTTAGTGAGTCACCTGAGTTGACTCATTGAGGATGATTGATCTCTCCCTTTTTCATCAACTGAAGGTCGGCCTTTCTGTAAATATTGGTGTGTTGCAGTCTAATTGGCGAGTCATCGAGTTGATCTGTGATGTCTGTGCTACTCACCGATTGGCCCAAGAATGGAAGAGTCATTTCTCCTCCGCTCCTTTAAACCTCATTCTTCATACTCTCATTCAGTGACCATTACTTTCCATTTTTATCATCCCATTCAGTTTTATGTGCATTGAAGACACTGCTTAGTCTTTTGGTAGGGTGAAGATTTTCTTGTGATTACTTTAATTGCGAATGTTGGCTTAATTCTTTGTTTTCCTTCTTAGTTGCGTGATTTTATTTGATTGTTGTTCTCTTGTACATTTGAGTGTTGGTTGCAATCAATACCTATGACTTGAATAGTGCTTTGATGAATGATATGTTTGTGCTAGTCCAACGAGGTAATTTGAGTTGCATAAGTCATGTGTGAATTCTTAGCATCTCATTGTGACTAGTAGATCATCGAAGTGGCGCTAGTAATAATCGTTATACGCGAGCTTAACTTGTAGAGTCATGATTGATGATTGTGTTGAATGCCTTGTGTTGTGAGGTTTACTTGAAATATGTGCATGGTGATATCTAGAGCATGTCCCATTGGTCCAATTGACTACTTTTGGTGAATGAAGGAAATGATCTTAGGTATAAATATTTGAGAGTGAACCTAATTGCTTTACCTTTTTGTGACCACCTCGTGAGTGTGTGAACCTAGTTTGGCTCCATTCGAGCCTAACCTTTTCTTTGGATGAATCATGAACACAAATGGCATTTTCCTCTCCACCTAAAACCTTCGTGAAGCATTGATTTGTTTGAATAGACAACTTAGGCCAAAAGCCTAAGTTGGGGGTGTGGTAAGAATGAGGAAAGAAATCGAGGAAGAAGTTCGTAAAATCCATCCTTGGAAACTTGTGTTGAAGAAAATGATGGAAGACCTCCATGTAAAAAAAATGAAAATTGTGCATTGTGGAAATGAAAAAGAAATGAAAAATTTGTATTAATTGTGCATTGTGGAAATAAAAGGGGTGTCTGATAAGCTATACCAAAAAAATTGTGTGCTTTAAATATACCAATGATGGGCTGTGAAGATGAAAAGAATGAAACAAAAGGAGAAGAAGTGAAATTTGAGCCATGATTCATGAAGGTAGAAGTCACTAAGTCAAAATGATCATACCTTTACCCTCAGCCCTGTTACAAGTATTGAAAGACCTTTTTGATCTTTCATGAGCCGAATGATGTGTTGGTTGGAAAATACAGGCAAGCCTATGGGTAAAATCGTGCATGTTTTTCTCATTGAGACTATGAGAGTTGATTTTGGTTCCTTAAAATAGAAATCTCTTATTGGCTTTGTGAGAGAATGGAATCATTCTTGATGTGGGGTCATTTGAATACTCTTGTTGAGCATGAATTTCCATTTGAAGTGAGCATTGTGAGCTTGAACTCTATTTGATGATGGCTAGTCATAGTTTGAGACGTTTAGTGCACAATCAAACATTGCATGTGTAGATTGAACCTTGAGTGCATTCATGTTAAGTCTCAAGTAGAACTATTTGTAGCCATTCATGTTGAGTCTCAAGTAGAACTATTTGTAGCCATCCCTGTTGGCCTGATTGATCTTCTGTTTTATTCTAGGACAAGTAAAAGTTTAAGTTGGGGGTGTTGATGAGTCAGGAATTTTGACTCATTCAAGGCTTATTATTCAATTATTTAATGTCCTTAATACCTATTTTATGCTCATAACTGATAAGTCTGAGATTTGGACTCATTTAGGGCTTTGTTTTGATAGATTTAGTATCCTCAAATGCCTAATTTGTGCTATAAGTTGATGTTAAAGCCTTTACTTTTAGGTATGTGAGCTAAGGAGCAAGGTAAGGACACTAACAGGCCAAAAGGACCAAACAAGTTGAAGATGTGGAGAAAGGCAATCTTGGTAATCGCCAAGACCACTCGTCAAACCGCCAAGTGGCTCTTCAGTTTTCCTAAAGTTCCAGTATGCCAGCCCTGAAAAAGAACCAACTTGGCGATGGGAGTGATTATTCGGCGAATCGTTCAATGACTCCGCAAAGGCAACCTTGACCGCCCAAAGTTACAGGATTCCCAATGGAGGTGCGAGCAAATTGGCGATCCAAAGGAGTAAAGAGTGAATCACGGAAGCCTTCGGCGTTCTCGACTTTTACTGCCTAAAGTTACAGTGCATATTATTTGAATACTCGGAAAAGAAAGGCGATGGAAAGAGGAGATCGGCAAATCACCGATCAGTCGGCGAAGCTCGACTGTCACCGTTGATTTGCCCTAAAAAGTCAACTCTTGAATCAGTATAAATTGATCTTTTGAGGAGAGAGAAGTCATTCCGAAAAACTTTGAAAAACTCTTACCCAGAACCAAAGAGAATTGTTCTTGTATAGTTTTGAAGCTTACAAGTAGTTTCACATAAATTTGTTTTTGGGTTTTTGAATTCCACCATTTTTGGGAACATTGTAAAGGGTTGGAGACTATTATCCAGTTGATGGCTAATTTAGTTGGTAACTATCCTTACTTTTTTTTATGATGTGTAGCTAAAACCTCAATTCTTGGGGTGTGATTATGTGATTATGGGTTAAATTAGCTTATGGGTATTGTTAATTACTGATTTAAATACTTAGTTGAAGTGGGTTTAATCATTATCTGTATTTTAATCTATGAGTTGTAGTTACTAATGCAATTCTGATTTTGAGTTCTTAGCTTGCTTGAGAGAGAGGTTTTGGAACCAAAGCCTTTGATTAATGGTTTGTAGATATTGGGTTGATACGGTTCAGCTCAAAAGAGTGAATCCTAAATCCAATCCTACCCATCTTGCTCGAGAGAGAGGATGTACTAAGGTTGTGGATTGTTCTTAGTTGCTAAGCTTGTTGATGTTCAAAAGAAATCACTTGAAACGTGATAGTTGTTAGAGAGAAAACTATTTCACTCATAGTCTAGCCTACCCACTGACATTTAGCTATCTATTAGTAGTTTCAATTACCCAAATAGTTATTTTTTCATGTAATCGATCACATCCCGAGAATTCCTCTCTATATTGTTATTTTCTTGTGTTTGTTTGTGTTGTAGCTGCTAATTGCAAACCAAAACTGTCACGACCCAGGGGAACCTCTAGATGTAACAAGGCACATAGAACCCCTAAGGGCACCATGTAAGCCACTTAGCATATCATAACATAAAACATTAGTCAAGTCCAAAATTTTCATAAAGGAAAGCGGAAGTCTATACTTGTCTCAATATAGCCATCTATTACAATACTTGAATCAAATAGGGTAACCGCCCATACAACATAGTCCAAAAATGAAATACAAGAAAGGAACTACAATGATAACATTCGTCCTCGAATCATGAGGACTCACCAACAAGCTAGGAGAATGAGAAAAACCAAGCTTTAGCCATAATGATGACCACCTTGAGAACCGAACCCTACACTTGGGGAAAATGTAGGAAAAGCATGAGTTAGTACAAAAATGCACCAAGTATGATAGCCATGCATAAAAACATTGAAATCATGCTCAAAGGGAAATTTTAGTTGACTGCATGCAATTTACTAAGTTAAAGCATCATTTTGAAGATAATGTAACAACATGAGTCATAAGCATAGTCAACATATAGATCATCATAACATTAGAGGAACATATCATAAATACCGTCAGAGCATACTTGTGCAATGCGTAAATAAGACCCCATAAATCTCACCCATACTAAGTAAAGCTTTTTGAGTAACCATATTTCATAATTCAGGTTCTTGTTCATATTGTTGTCATAGTGGGAATAAGCCTTAACCGACCTAGACCATGTGAGCCTAACATGGAATCCGGTGTTACCCACACCAAAAGGGGTTGTCCTACTTGACTAAGGTAAGACCATGGTTTGTTAGCTTTAGGTGGATCCACTAGCTAAATATCCTACTGAGGCACGTAGTTTGTGGGATAAGGAGATTGTTTCTAGAAACTCGACCTTTCCTAACGGGGGAGATTTCATCTCAAGAGATTGCTTCTAGAAACCCGGTCTTTCTTAACGGGGTAGCTTCCATCTCATATTCAATATCCACTCGGTGCTAAGCATTTATCCCATGGAGTACTTATTAAGTCATAACTTGTTTCATTAGGATAGTTCATTAGATCATGCATGAGAATAACCTTTCACCGCCATGTCTACATGTAACATTAGATTCAATTAGGTGAGAAAGCCTTTCAACCTAGAATCTTCATTATGTGAGAACACCTTTCACATGATGTTCATTATGTGTTCATGAGAATAGTCTTTCAATCAACACAACAACATTATCATAATCATGGACACTTCACTCTCAAAGTGTTCTTAAAGCATATAATCATACATAATTCTCATACTTTACCCTTCAATGGTCAAAGGTCATATTCAATCAACTTCATTAATCAACCCACATCACAAGATCATAATTGGGGAAATATGGAATTTCATGTGTTCTTGGGGATTTAAACATAAAAACCACAATAAATCATCAATTCAATCATAAAATAAAGTAACTCAATCATTAAATCGTTTTTTAAAGGAACTCGTGACTTTGGAATCAAACCCTAACTTTTGGGGATTTCTATCTTTGAAATTGAATTTTTGAAGGGACTCCATGGATGAAGGCTATCCATGGATGAAGGACTGCCATACCTTAACAATGAAGCCCAATGAATTTGATGAGAAGAACTTGTTTCTTGAACCCTAGCTTCAACTTCCTTCTTCCTTCCTTGAGTATTCTAGAGAGAGAATTTTTTAGAGAAAATAAACTTTTGGGATTTGATTTGAGGTTTTGGAAATAATGGGGTGAATGGGTGTATTTTGACTTAAAAGTGACTTATATGGTGACCCTAAACTTACCCAAAACGACTTTACTTTGATTGGACTTAAACCATAATTTCCCAAAACACCCCTCACTTAAAGTGAGCTTCCAGGGACCACATGGGGCTCCACGAGCCGTGATCATGACCACGAGCTGTGGTCTCCTTCGTTGACTTGAGGTAATGGCTAGGGAACAAGTGTCTTTAGCCCACAAGCCGAAGGCAACTTCACGAGGGGCTCCACGAGCCGTGGTGCATGCCACGAGCCGTGGTCCCTCTCGTGGGCCTTGAGGCAGTGGCTTGCCACTTCCTAACCATTATCACACCACCAAGACATGACCAAGACTACTCCCAGGAGTCGTCTAAGTCTTCACGAGCCGTGAAGTGGCTCATGTGGAGGAGCCAATTTGGGGCAGCCTTAAGGAGGCTACTGCCTCACCACCACGAGTGGCACCACGAGGCGTGGTGGCCACCACAGGTCGTGAAGACCCTCATGGTCATGATGGGCAGTGCTTTGCCCATATTTTGGGCAGCCTTGGGCCCTTGCCTTGGCCCTTGACCATCTTCCTTGGCTCTTGCCCTGTTCCCTTGACGTATAGATCTAGTTTAGCCTACTAGTTTCCGGGGTGTTATAATATCTCCCCCTAGGGAACATTCGTCCTTGAATGACAATCTAGACACCTTACGGAAGTAAAGACTAATGACTAGCAGCCCATCATGCCTGCAACATCAAAATAATGCACACTTCAAAGAAGGAAACATCAACTCCAGCTCAAACATAATCAATGCATCACAAGTAAGTAGGAAGTACATATAACAACCCATTATGCGTGAAACATTTAAACATTTCTGATAATCATAGGAGGAACTACATTCTCCAACTAAAAGCATGCTCAACACAATACCATGGAGCCTAGATGCAATTTACTCAAGAAAAACATATACATACAAAGCATGTCTATCAATTCATCTCATGAAGTCAAATAGGCAACTCATACTAAATGCACAACCACATGAGGAACATAAATCATGAAAACTCATTTTCTTACTAAACATGAATTTATCAACAACATGCATAACATAAGAAAATCATGGAAACGCATAAATCACACATGACTCCTAACAAGAAAACTCAAGAGGAACTACTTACCTCAAGCTTGAATAGGAGAGGAAGGAGAAAGATGAGGATATCGGGACTTCATATCCGCCTCGGCCTCCCAAGTAGCACCCTCAACTAAGTTATTCATCCACAATACCTTCACGGAGGAAACTTCCTTGTTTCTCAACCTCTTGACTTGCCGGTCTAAGATTTCATCCGATACCTCTTCAAAAGCAAGATTCTCC
>JAJOOS010080724.1:0-15728 GCA_029582725.1 Solanum chiquidenum | reverse complement strand
ATGTTTTTAAGGTTAAAAGGTTTTTAGTGTTTTATAAGTTTAGGGCTTAGGGTTTCAGATATTTTTTTTGAGGGTTAGTTTTTTTTTTATGGTTTTCAAGGGTTAAGTGTTTCTTAGGTGTTTTTAGGGTTTAGGGTTTATGGCTTAGAATTTTTCATGTTTTTTTGGTTTAGGGTTTACAAAATTTTACGATTTAGGGTTTAGAGCTTATGGTTCGTAGGGGTTTTAGGGTTTATTTTAGGGTTTATAGGATTTAGGTTTTCTTAAGTTTTAGGGTTTAGGGTTTCATAGGGTTTTAGGTTTCGGATTTAGGGTTTTAGGTTAGGGTTTAGGATTTAGGGTTTTTTCAGGTTTAGGGTTTAGGTTAAGGGTTTAACCTAGTTTATTACGGTTTAGGACTTTGGGTTTTTAGGTTACGATTTTTTAGGGTTTTATAGGTTTAGGGTTTAGAGCTTAGGATTCTTTTGTATTTTTTTAGGTTTTACCATATACGATTTAGGACTTTATAGGCTTTAGAGCTTAGACTTTTTTAGGTTAAGGGGTTTTAAGGGTTAAGTACATCTTAGGGTTTAGGGATTAACATTTTTTTTTGTGTTTTTTTCGGTTTAGGGTTTATGGATTTTTAGGATTTAGGGTTTATCGCTTAGGATTTTTTAGGAGTTTTGAATGGTTTTAGGGTTTATTTTTGGGTTTATAGGATTGAGGGTTTCTTAAGGTTTAGAGTTTAGGGTTTCTTAGGGATTTAGGTTTAGTATTTAAAGCTTTAGGTTAGGGTTTAGGGTTTAGGGGTTAGGCTTTTTTAAGGTTTAGTGTTTTAGCTTAAGGGTTTTATCTAGGTTTTTTGTGTTTAGGGCTTTGGGTGTTTTAGGTTAAGATTTTTTAGGGTTTTATAGGTTTAGAGTTTAGTGCTTAAGGATTTTTTGTGTTTTTTAGGGTTTTGCATATACGATTTAGCGCTTTATTAGGTTTAGAACTTAGAGTTTTTTAGGTTTTTAGGGTTTACGATTTAGGTCTTCGGTTTTTTGTTTTTTTTTAATATTTAGGGTTCACAGATTTTTAGGATTTAGGGTTTTGTAGGTGTGGTAAATGGGTTTTAGGGTTTATATTTGGGTTTATAGGATATAATGTTTCTAAACGTTTAGGGTTTAGGGTTTCTTTGGGTTTTAGGTTTAGGATTTAGAGTTCTAGATTAGGGTTTAGGTTTTTTTTAGGTTTAAGGTTTTAGGTTATGGGATTTATCTTTGTTTTTAGGGTTTGGGAATTTAGGTTTTTTAGGTTAAGGATGTTTAGGGTTTTATAGGTTTAGTGTTTAGGGCTTAGGGTTCTTTTTTGTGTTTTTTAGGGTTTAACATATACGATTTAGGGATTTATAGGGTTTTGAGCTTAGAGTTTTTTAGGTTTAGGGGTTTTTTGGGGTTTTTTAGGGTTATGTGTTTCTAAGGTTTTTTTTAGAGTTTAGGGTTTAGGGCTTATGGTTTTACATGTTTTTTAGGTTTAGGGTTTACAAAACTTTAGGATTTAGGGTTTTAGGTTAAGGGTTTTACCTAGTTTTTTAGGGTTTATGGCTTTGGGTTTTTTAGATTAAGGTTTTTAGGGTTTTATAGGTTTAGCGTTAAGGGCTTAGGGTTCTTTTGTTATTTTTAGGGTTTAGCATATATGATTTAGGGCTGTATAGAGTTTAGAGCTTAGAGTTTGTAGGTTTAGGAGGTTTTAAGGCTTAAGTATTTCTTAGGGATTTTTAGTGTTTTGGGATTAAGGATTAAGGTTTTTTTTCGTGTTTTTTTATGTTTAGGGTTTATGGATTTTTAGGATTTAGGGTTTAGCGCTTACGGTTTTGTAGGAGTTTTGGGTGGTTTTTAGGGTTTATTTTAGGGTTTATAGGGTTTAGGATTTCTTAATGTTTAAAGTTTAGGGTTTTTTAGGGTTTCTTAAAGTTTAGGGTTTTAGGTTTAGGATTTAGGGTTTTAGGTTAGGGTTTAGGGTTTAGGGCTTAGGGTTTTTTTAGGTTTAAGGTTATGGGTTTTATCTTTGTTTTTAGGGTTTGGGGCTATAGGTTTTTTAGGGTTTTATAGGTTTTGGGTTTAGGGCTTAGGGTTTGATTTTTTGTTTTTTAAGGTTTAGCATATACGATTTAGGGCAATATAGGATTTAGAGCTTAGAGTTTTTTAGATTTAGGGGTTTTTGGGTTTTTTAGGGTTTTTAAGGATTAAGTGTTTCTTAGGGTTTATGGTTTTGGGCTTAGGTTTTTTTTTTGTATTTTCTAAATTTTGGGTTTATGAAATTTTAAGATTCAGGGTTTAGAGCTTATGGTTTGTAGGGCTTTTAAATGGGTTTTAAGATTTATTTTAGGGTTTATAGCATTTAGGTTTTCTTAAGGTTTAGGGTTTCTTATGGTTTCAAGTTTCGTATTTAGGGTTGTAGGTTAGGGTTTAGGGTTTAGGGCTTAGGGTTTTTTTAAATTTAGGGTTTTAGGCTAAGGGTTTTACCTAGTTCTTTAGTATTTAGGGCATTGGGTTTTTGGGTTAAGGTTTTTAAGGTTTAGGCTTTGATAGGTTTACTATTTAGGGCTTAAGATTCTTTTGTGTGTTTTAGGGTTTAGCATGTACGATTTATGGCTTTGTAGGGTTTAGAGCTTAGACATTTTTCAAGTTTAGGGGTTTTTAATGGTTAAGTATTTCTTAGGGTTTTTTTAGGTTTAGAGTTTACATATTTTTAGGATTTAGAATTTAGTGGTTAGGGTTTTGTAGGAGTTTTGAATGGTTTTTAGTGTTTATTTGAGGGTTCATAGGATTTAGGGTTTCTTAAGGTTTAGAATTTACGGTTTCTTAGGCATTTAGGTTTAGGATTTAGGCTTTTAGGTTAGGGTTTAGGGTTTTAGGTTAGGATTTTTTAAGGTTTTGGGTTTTAGCTTGAGGGTTTTATCTAGGTTTTTAAGGTTTAGGGCTGTGGGTTTTTTAGGTTAAGGTTTCTTTGGGTTTTATAGTTTTAGAATTTAGGGCTTAGGGATTTTTTGTCTTTTATATGGTTTAGCATATACGATTTAGGGCTTTATAGGGTTTAGAGCTTAGAGTTTTTTAAGGTTTAGGCTTTTATAGGTTTAGTGTTTAGGGCTTAAGATTCTTTTGTGTTTTTTAGGGTTTAGCATATACGATTTATGGCTTTGTAGGGTTTAGAGCTTAGACATTTTTCAAGTTTAGGGGTTTTTAATGGTTAAGTATTTCTTAGGGTTTTTTTTAGGGCTTAAGGTTTTTTTTTTCTTTAAGGTTTAAGGTTTACGAATTTTAGGATATAGGGTTTTGTAGGAGTTTTGAATGGTTTTTAGAGTTTATTTTAGGGTTTATAGGATGTAGGGTTTCTTAAGGTTTAGAGTTTAGGGTTTCTTAGCGTTTTAGGTTTAGGATTTAGGGTTTTAGGTTAGGGTTTAGGGTATAGGTTTAAGACTTCAGGTTTTCGCTTAACGAATTAAGGCTTTATAGGATTTAGATCTTAGAGTTTTTTATGTTAATGGTTTTTTGGGTTTTTAGGGGTTTTAAGGGTTAAGTGTTTCTAAGGGTTTTGGGATTAGTTTTTTTTTTGTGTCTATTTAGGTTTATGATTTACAGATTTTTAGGATTTAGGGTTTAGGGTTTAGGGTTTTTGTTTTAGGGTTTAAAGTTAGGGTTTAGGGCTTAGAGTTTTGGGTTTAGTGTTTAGTGTTTAGGGTTTAGGGTTTATGGTTTATGGTTAGGGTTTAGGGTTTACGGTTTATGGTTTATGGTTAGGGTTTAGGGCTTAGAGTTTAGGATTTAGAGGGTTTAGGGTTTAGAGTTTAGGATTAAGGGTTTAGGGTTTTAGCTTTAGGGTTTAGGGTTTAGGGTTTAGAGTTTGCATTTAGGGTTTAGGGTTTAAGATTTTGAGTTTAGGATTAAAGGTTTAGGGTTTAGGGTTTATAGTTTAGGGTTTAGAGTTTGGATTTAGGGTTTAGGGTTTAGGGTTTTAGGTTTAGGGTTTAGGGTTTAGAGTTTGGATTTAGGTTTTAGGGTTTAGGATTTACGGTTAAGGATTAGGGTTTAGGGTTTAGGGTTTAGGATTTAGGGTTTGGGATTTAGGGTTTAGGGTTTATATTGAAGGGTATAGGGTTTAGTGTTTAGGATTTAGGGCTTAGGGTAAAGTCTTTAGACCTTAGAGCTTAGGGTTTAGGGTTTAGGGTTTGGGGTTTGGGGTTTAGGTTTAGGGTTTAGGGTTTAGGGTTTAGGGTTAAGGTTTAGGGTTAAGGTTTAGGGTTTAGGGTTTAAGGGTTAAGGTTTAGGGTGTAGGGTTTAGGGATTTGGGTTTGGTGGTTAGGGTTTAGGATTTAGGGATAGGGTTAGGGTTTAAGGTTTAGGGTTTAGTGTTTAGGGTTTTGGGTTTAGCGTTTAGGGTTTAGGGTTTAACATTTATTGTTTAGGATTAGGATTTAGGGTTTAGGGTTTAGGTTTAGGGTTCAAAATTTAGTGTTATGGTTTAGGGTTTAGTGTTTAGAGTTGAGGATTGAGTATTTAGGATTTAGGGTTTAGGGTTTAGAGTTTAGGATTTAGGGTTTAGAATTTTGGATTTAGGGTTTAGCTTTAAGGTTTAGGGTTTAGGGTTTAGGATTTACAGTTTAGGTTTTTAGGTTTAGGGATTGGGGTTTAGAGTTTTGGATTTACGGTTAAGGTTTAGGTTTTGGGGTTTAGGGTTTAGGTTTTAGGGCTTAGGGTTTAGGGTATAGGGTGTTTAGTTTAGGATTTATGGTTTAGGTTGAGGGTTTAAGATATAGGGTTTAGTGTTTAGAGATTTGGGTTTAGGGTTTAGATTTTAGGATTTAAAGTTTAGGATTTAGGGTTTGGGATTTTTGGATTTAGAATTAGGGCTTAGGGTTTAGGGTTTAGCATTTAAGGTATAGGGATTAGTGTTTAGAGTTTAGGTTTAATGTTTTACGGTTTAGGGTTTAGGATTAAGATTTAGGGTGTAGGGTTTTGAGTTAAGGATTTAGGGTTTAGGGTTTAGGATTTAGGATTTAGGATTTTGGGTTTATGGTTTAGGGTTTAGGGTTTAGGGTTTTGGATTTAAGGTTTAGGGTTTAGCGTTTAGCGTTTAGGGTTTAGGGTTTTGAGTTGAGGATTTAGGGTTTAGGGTTTAGGGTTTAGGGTTTAGGGTTAGAGTTTTGGGTTTAGGATTAGGGTGTAGGGTTTAGGGTTAGGGTGTAGGGATTAAGGATTAGGGTTTAGTGTTTAGGGTATTTGGTATAGGGTTTAGGGATTAGGGATAGGATTAAGGATTTTAAATTTAGGATTTAGGGTTTAGGGTTTAACTTTTAGGGTTTAGCATTTGGGGTTTGGGGTTTAATGTTTAGAGTTTAGGATTTAGGGTTTAAAATTTAGTGATAGGGTTTATGATTTAGGGTTTAGATTTAAGTGATTAGGGATCAGGGTTTAGTGTTTAGGGTATTGAGTATAGGGTTTAGGGTTTAGAAGGATTTAGGGTTAAGGGTTTTGGTTTAGGGTGTATGGTTTAGCTTTTAGGATTTTGGATTTAGGGTTTAGCATTTCTGGTTTAGGGTTTAATGTTTATAGTTTAGGATTTAGGGTTTAAAATTTAGTGTTAGGGTTTAGGGTTTAGGGTTTAGGGTTTAGAGTTTAGGATTTAAGGTTTAGGCTTTAGAATTTAGGGTTTCCGCTTTAGTGTTTGGATTTAGGGTTTAGGGTTTAGCGTTTAAGGTTTAGTGTTTAGGGTTTAGGGTTTAGGATTTAGGGTTTAGGGTTTAGGGTTTAGAGTCTTAGGTTTTGGATTTAGGGTTTAGAGTTTAGGGTTTAGGGCTTAGGGTTTAGGATTTAGAGCTTAGAGATTAGGATTTAGTGGTTAGGATTTAGGGTTTTCGATTTAGGGTTTATGTTCAGGGTTTAGGGTTTAGGGTTTAGGGTTTAAGGTATAAGGTTTAGGGTTTAGGGTTTATGGTTTAGGGATTAGGGTTTAGCTTTTAGAGTTTAGAGTTTAGGGATAGGGTTTAGGGTTTTGAGTTTAGGATTTAGGGTTTACACTTGAGGTCTAGGGATAGTGTTTAGGATTGAGGTCTAGGGATAGTGTTTAGGGTTTAGGGTTTAACATTTACAGTTTAGGATTAGGGTTTAGGGTTCAAAATTTAGGGTTATGGTTTAGGGTTTAGTGTTTAGATTTGACGATTGAGTGTTTAGGATTTAGGATTTTGGGTTTAGGATTTAGGATTTAGGGTTTAGGCTTTAGGGTTTAGAATTTAGGATTTAAGGTTAAGGGTTTAGGGTTTAAGGTTTAGAGTTTAGGTTTAAGGTTTAGGGTTTAGGGTTTAGGTTTGAGGATTTAGGGTTTAGGGGTTAGGGTTTTAGGTTTAGGTTTTAGAATTTAGAGTTTAGGATTTAGGGTTAGGGTTTAGGATTTGGGATTTTGGGTTTAAGGTTGAGGGCTTAAGGTTTAGGGTTCTGAGTTTAGCATTTAGGATTTAGGTATTAGGGTTAGGGTTTATGATTTAGGGTTGAGGGTTTAGGGTTTACGGTTTAGAGTTTAGGATTTAAAGTTTAGGGTTTAGGATTTTGGTTTTAGGGTTTAGCGTTAGAGTTTAGGGTTTAGGGTTTATCATTTATTGTATAGGGTTTAGTGTTTAGGGTTTAGGTTTAAGGGTTTACGGTTTAGTGTTTAGGGTTAGGGTTTAGGTTTAAGGTTTAGTGTTTAGGATTTTGATTTAAGGATTTAGGGTTTAGGGTTTTGGGTTTAGGGTTTAGGATTTAAGGTTTAGGGTTTAGGGTTTAGGATTTAGGGTTTAGGGTTTAGGGTTTTGACTTTAGGATTTAGGGTTAGAGTTAAGGGTTTAGGGATTAGGGATCAAGGTTTAGTGTTTAGGGCATTGGGTATAGGGTTTAGGGTTTATGAGGATTTAGGGTTAAGGGTTTAGGTTTAAGGTTAGAGTTTAGGGTGTAGGGTTTAGCTTTTAGGGTTTTGGATATAGGGTTTAGCATTTACGGTTTAGGGTTTAATGTTTAGAGTTTAGGATTTAGAGTTTAAAATTTAGTGTTAGGGTTTAGGGTTTAGTGTTTAGGGTTTAGAGTTTAGGATTTATGATTTACAGTTTAGGGTTTAGGCTTTAGGCTTTAGGCTTTAGAGTTTAGGATTTAGGGGTTAGGGTTTAGGATTGAGGGTTTAGAGTTTAGGATTTTGGGTTTAGGATTTAAGGTTTAGGGTATATTGTTTTAGGTTTAGAGTTTAGAGTTTAGGATTTAGTGTTTAGAGTTTAGAGTTTAGATTTAGGGTTTTAGTTTTAGGGTTTATGATTTATAGTTTGAATTTTAGTTTTAGGGTTTAGGGTTTAGGATTTAGGGTTTAGGGTTTAGGGTTTAGGGTTTAGGATTTAGGGTTTAGGGTTTAGGGTTTAGGGTTTACGGTTTAGGGTTTAGGGTTTTGAATTTATTATTTAGGGTTTAGGGTTTAGGTTTAGTGTTTAGGGTTTAGGGTTTAGGTATCAGGGTTTAATGTATAGGATATTGGGTATAGGATTTAGAGTTTAGGGATAGGGTTAAGGCTTTTATGTTTAGGATATAGGGTTAATGGTATAGGCTTAGGGTTAGGGTTTAGGGTTTAGCTTTTATGGTTTACGGTTTAGATTTTAGGGTTTAGGGTTTAGCATTTATGATTTAGGGTTTAGTGTTTAGAGCTTATGATTTAGGTATAAAATTTAGTGTTAGGGTTTAGGGTTTAGAGTTTAGAAATTAGGGTTTAGGGTTTAGAATTTAGGGTTTAGAGTTTAGGATTTATCATTTAGGATTTAAGGTTTAGGGTGTTTTTGTTTTAGGTTTAGGGTTTAGAGTTTAGGATTTAGGGTTTAGGATTTAGGGTTTAGGATTTAGGTTTTATAGTTTAGAGTTTTCATTTAAGGGTTTGGCTTTAGGGTTTAGGATTTATAGTTTGGATTTAGGCTTTAGGGTTTAGTGTTAAGGGTTTAGGGTTTAGGGCTTAGGATTTAGGGTTTATAATTAAGGGTATAGGGTTTAGGGTTTATAATTTAAAGTTTAGCATTTAAAGTTTCAGGTTTAGGGTTTAGGGTTTTAGTTTTTGGGTTTTGAGTTAGGGTTTAGGGCTTAGAGTTTTGGGTTTAGTGTTTAGTGTTTAGGGTTTACGGTTTATGGTTTATGGTTAGGGTTTAGAGTTTGGATTTATGTTTTAGGCTTTAGGGTTTAGGGTTTAGGGTTTAAGGTTTAGTGTTTAGGGTTTAGGGTTTAGGGTTTAGGATTTAGGGTTTGGGGTTTATGGTGAAGAGTATAGGGTTTAGGGTTTAATGTTTAGCTTTTAGGGTTTTAGGTTTTGGATTTATACTTTAGAGTTTAAGATTTAGTGCTTAGGGTAAAGTTTAGAGCTTAGAGTTTAGGATTTTGGGTTTAGGGTTTAGGGTTTAGGATTTAGGGTTTAGGGTTTAGGTTTAGGGTTTAGGGTGTTGGGTTAGGGTTTAGGGATTTGAGTTTGAGGTTTAGGGTTTCGGGTTTAGGGATTAGGGTTTAATATTTAGGGTTTAGGGTTTAGGGATACGGTTTAGAGTTTTGAGTTTATTTAGGGATTAGGGTTTAATATTTAGGGTTTAGGGTTTAGGGTTTAGGTTGAATGTTAGTGTTTAGTGTTTTGGGTTTAGGGTTTAGGGTTTAGAGTTTAACATTTAAAGTTTAGAATTAGGGTTTAGGGTTCAAAATTTTGGGTTAGTGTTTAAGGTTTAGGGTTTAGAGTTGAGGATTGAGTGTTTAGGGTTTAGGATTTATGGTTTAGCATTTTGAAGTTAGGGTTTAGGATTTAGGGCTTAGGGTTTTGGGTTTAGAGTTTAAAATTTAGGGTTTTGGGTTTAGGATTGAGGGTTTAGAATTTAGGATTGAGGGTTTAGGGTTTAAAATTTAGGGTTAGGATTTAAGATTTAGGGTTTAAGGTTTAGGCTTTAGGGTTTAGATTTGATTATTTAAAGTTTTGGGTTTACGATTTAGATTTTAGGGTTTAGAGTTAGGGTTTAGGGTTTAGCATTTACGGTATAGTGTTTAGTGTTTAGGGTTTTTAGTTAAGGATTTAGGGTTTAGGGTTTAGGATTTAGGGTTTAGGGTTTAGGGTTTAGGGTTTAGTATTTAGGGTTTAGGGTTTAGGATTTAGGGTTTAGGATTTAGGGTCTAGGGTTTAGGGTTTAGGGTTTTGAGTTTAGGATTTAGGGTTTAGGGTTTAGGGCTTAGGGTTTAGGGATTAGGGATCATGGTTTAGTGTTTAGGGTATTGGGTATTGGCTTTAGGGTTTAAGGATAGGGTTAAGGGTTTTAAGTTTAGAATATAGGGTTAAGGGTTGAGATTTAGGGTTAGGATTTAGGTTTTAGTGTTTAGCTTTTAGGGTTTTGGGTGTATGGTTTAGCGTTTATGGTTTAGGGTTTAATGTTTAGTGTTTAGGATTTAGGGTTTAAAATTTAGTGTTAGTGTTTAGGATTTAGGGTTTAGGGTTAAGAGTTTAGGATTTAGGGTTTAGGGTTTAGGATTTAGGGTTTAGAGTTTAGGGTTCAGGGTTTAGGGTTTATAGTGAAGGGTATATGGTTTAGGGTTTAGGGTTTAAGGTTTAGGATTTAGGATTTTGGGGTTAGGGGTTAGAGTTTGGATTTAGGGTATAGGGTTTAGGTTTAGGGTTTAGGGTTTAGGGGTTAGAGTTATACTTAGGATATAAGGCTTTGAGTTTAGGATTTAGGGTTTAGGGATTAGGGTTTAGGTTTTAGGGTTTTGGGTTTAGGGTTTAGAGTCTAGGGTTTAGGGTTTAGAGTTTGGGATTTATAGTTCAGGGCTGAGGGCTTAGGGTTTCAAATTTGGATTTAGGGTTTAGAGTTTAGGTTTTAGGGTTTAGGGTTTAGAGTTAGGGTTTAGGGTTTTAGGTTTAGGGTTTTAGGGTTTAGGGATTTAGAGGTTGGATTTAGGTTTTATGGTTTGGTTTAGTGTTTAGGGTTTAGGGTTTATAGTTAGGGGTTTATGGTTAAGGGTATAGGATTTAAGGTTTAGGATTTAAGGTTTAGAGTTTAGGATTTACAACTTAGGGTTTAGGGTTTAGAGATTATAGTTTAAGATTTAGGGTTTAGGGTTTAGGGTGTAGGATTTAGGTTTAGGGTTTAGGGTTTAGGGTTAGGGTTTAGGGTCTAGAGTTTAAGGTTTAAGGTTTAAGGTTTAGGGTTTTGGGTTTACTATTTAGTGTTTAGGGTTTAGGGTTTAAGAATTAATTTTAGGGTTTTGAGTTTAGGATTTAGGATTTTGGTCTTTAATTTTTGGGTTTAGGGTTTAGGGTTATGGTTTAGCATTTAGGTTTAAGGTGTAGGGTTTAACATTTAGAGTGTATGATTAGGGTTTAGAGTTTAGGTTCAGAGTTCAAAATTTAGTGTTAGGGTTAAGGATTTAGGGCTTAGTATTTTGGGTTTAGAGTTGAGGATGATGGTTTATGGTTTATAATTTAGGGTTAGGGTTTAAGGTCTAGAGTTTAAGGTTTAAGGTTTAGGGTTTAGGGTTTAGGGACCAGGGTTTAGTGTTTAGTGTTTAGGGTTTAGGAATAATGTTTAGGGTTTTGAGTTTAGGATTTAGGGTTTAGGACTTTCGGTTTAGGGTTAGTGTTTAGGGTTTTGGGTTTACCATTTAGGTTAAGGGTGTAGGGTTTAATATTAAGAGTTTATGATTAGGGTTTAATGTTTAGGTTCATAGTTCAAAATTTAGGGTTAGGGTTTAGGATTTAGGGATTTGGGTTTAGGGTTTAGAGTGGAGGATGAGTGTTTAGGGTTTATGGTTTAGGGTATAGAGTTCAGGATTTAGAGTTTAAGATTTAGGTATGTGGTTTAGGGTGTTAGGTTTAGGGTTTAGGGTTTAGAGTTTCGGATTTAGGTTTTAGGGTTTAGGATTAAGGGTTTAGAATTTAGGATTTAGGATTTAGGGTTTAGGGTTTAGGATTTATGGTTTAAGGTTTATAGTTTGGTGTTTAGTGTTTACAGTTTTGGTTTACGGTTTATGGTTTAGGGTTAGGGTTTAGGTTTAGGTTTTAGGGTTTAAGGTGTAAGGTTTACAGTTTAGGGTTTAGTGTTTAGGGTTTAGGGTTTAGGGTTAGGGATTAGGGTTTGGGGTTTAGGGTTTAGGGTTTAACATTTTGAGTTTATGATTTATGGTTTAGGATTTAGTGTTTAGGGTTAGGGTTTAGGGTTTAGGGTTTTGGGTTTTGGGTTTAGGGTTTAGGGTTTAGGGTTTTGAGTTTAGGATTTATGGTTTAGGGTTTAGGGTTAGTGTTTTGGTTTTTGGGTTTTGGGTTTAGGGTTTAGAGTTTAGCATTTAAAGTTTCAAGTTTAGGGTTTAGGGTTTTGGTTTTAGGGTTTAAACTTAGGGTTTAGGGCTTAGAGTTTTGGGTTTAGTGTTTAGGGTTTAGGGTTTACGGTTTATGGTTTATGGTTAGGGTTTAGGGCTTAGAGTTTAGGATTTAGAGGGTTTAGGGTTTAGAGTTTAGGATTTAGGATTTAGGGTTTTGGCTTTAGGGTTTAGGGTTTAGGGTTTAGAGTTTGCATTTAGGGTTTAGGGTTTAAGATTTTGAGTTTAGGATTAAAGGTTTAGGGTTTAGGGTTTTGGATTTAGATTTTAGGTTTTAGGGTTTATGGTTTGTGGTTTAGAGTTTGGATTTAGGGTTTAGGGTTTAGTGTTTAGGGTTTAGGGTTTAGGGTTTTAAGTTTAGGGTTTAGGGTTTAGAGTTTGGGTTTAGGTTTTAGGGTTTAGGATTTATGGTTTAAGGATTAGGGATTAGGGTTTAGGGTTTAGGGTTTAGGATTTAGGATTTAGGGTTTAGGGTTTAGGTTTTATATTGAAGGGTATAAGGTTTAGTGTTTAGGATTTAGGCCTTAGGGATTAGTCTTTAGAGCTTAGAGCTTAGGGTTTAGGGTTTAGGGTTTAGGGTTAAGGATTTAGGGTTTGGGGTTTGGGTTTAGGGTTAAGGATTTAGGGTTTGGGGTTTGGGTTTAGGGTTTAGGGTTAAGGTTTAAGGTTTAGGGTTTAAGGGTTAAGGTTTAGGGTGTAGGGTTTAGGGATTTGGGTTTGGTGTTTAGGGTTTAGGGTTAGTGTTTACGGTTTAGGGTTTAGCGTTTAGGGTTTAGTGTTTAGGGTTTAACATTTAGAGTTTAGGATTAGGATTTAGGGTTTAGGGTTTAGGGTTTAGGTTTAGGGTTCAAAATTTAGTGTTATGGTTTAGGGTTTAGTGTTTAGAGTTGAGGATTGAGTATTTAGGATTAAGAGTTTAGGGTTTAGAGTTTAGGATTTAGGGTTTAGAATTTTGGATATAGGGTTTAAGTTTAAGGTTTAGGGTTTAGAGTTTAGGGTTTAGGATTTACAGTTTAGGGTTTTAGGTTTAGGGATTAGGGTTTAGAGTTTTGGATGTAGGTTTAGGGTTTAGGATTTGGGTTTTAGGGTTTAAGGTTTTGGGCTTAGGGTTTAGGGCTTAGGGTTTAGGGTATAGGGTTCTTAGTTTAGGATTTATGGTTTAGGGTTAGGGTTTAAGATTTAGGGTTTAGTGTTTAGAGATTTGGGTTTAGGGTTTAGATTTTAGGATTTAAAGTTTAGGATTTAGGGTTTGGGATTTTTGGATTTAGAGTTAGGGTTTCACTGATTCTGTCAGTATGCCTAGTGAAAATGTTCTGAAAATATTTACAAGCTTCATGAGCAATGTTATCATCCCCTTGTACCCAATCTTCTTCATCTGTACAGATTTTGTGAATGAAAAGTCTCCTCCTTCTTCCCCTCATAAGAGCATGGAAGTACTTGGTATTTGCATCCCCTTCCTTGAACCATTGTAACTGTGTTTTCTGCTTAAGGATGGACTGCTCCAGCTTCAAATATCTAATATATTGAGCATTAATATTGTGTAGCTTCGACCTGTTTTCTTCAGTGCTGGCAGTAATGATCTCTTCTTCAGCAACTCTGACCTATTCTTCATACTCCTTTGCTCTTGCAAAAATATCTCCATACTCCAATCTTGACCAAGTACTCAGGGTATTAGTTAGCCTCATCATTTTAGTGTGTAAGGACCACATGGGATTACGAGACACTTCCCTTTCCCAGCAAGTCTTAACAGTTGCATAGAACCTAGGATTATCAGTCCAGCAATTAAGAAATTTGAAATACTTTGTAACTTGATCTTGTCTCATAGTCATTTCCAGCAATAATGGACAATAATCTGACCCCACTGAAGGAAGATGAGTAATCGTGGTTTGAGGCATAGTTTCCAGCCATTTATCATTCACCATAGCCCTATCAAGCCTTTTCCAGATCCTTGCCTCTTCAGCCCTTTGGTTGCACCAAGTGAAAGGTTGACCATTTTATCCAATGTCAATCAACCCACAAGCCTCAATTAAAGGTTTTGGGTTTAGATTTTATGTTTTAGGGTTTAGAGATTAGATTTATGTTTTAGGGTTTATGGTTTTAGGGTTTAGGGTTTAGGGTTTAGGGTTTAGGGTTTAGGGTTTAAGGTTTAGGATTTAGGGTTTAGGATTTATGGTTTTGGGTTTCGGGTTTTAGGGTTTAGAGTTTAGGATTTAGAGTTAGGGTTTAAGATTTGGGGTTTTGGGTTTAAGGTTTATGATTTAGGGTTAGGGTTTAAGATTTAGGGTTTAGGGTTTAGAGTTTAGGATTTCAAGTTTTGGGTTTACGGTTTAGATTTTAGGGTTTAGAGTTAGGGTTTAGGGTGTAGCATTTATGGTATAGTGTTTAGTAATTGGGGTTTTGAGTTAAGGATTTAAGGTTTAGGGTTTAGGGTTTAGAGTTTAGAGTTTGGATTTAGGGTTTTGAGTTTAGGGTTTAGGATTTAGAGTTTATATTTAGGTTTTAGGTTTTAGGGTTTAGGGTTTAGGGTTTAGGGTATAGGATTTAGGGTTTAGGGTTTAGGGTTTAGGGTTTTGAGTTTAGGATTTAGGGTTTAGGGTTTAGGTTTAAGGTTTTGGGTTTAGGTTTTAGGTTTTAGGGTTTAGGGATTAGGGATCATGGTTTAGTGTTTAGGGTTTAGGATTTAGGTATAGGGTTAAGGGTTTTAAGTTTAAAATATAGGGTTAATAGTTGAGGTTTAGGGTTAGGATTTTGGGTTTAGGGTTTAGCTTTTAGTGTTTTGGGTGTAGGGTTTAGCGTTTATGGTTTAGGGTTTAATGCTTAGTTATTAGGATTAAGGGTTTAAAATTTAGTGTTAGGGTTTAGGATTTAGGGTTTAGGGTTTAGAGTTTAGGGTTTAGGGTTTAGGGTGTAGGATTTAGTGTTTAGAGTTTAGGATTTAGGGTTTAGGATTTAAGGTTTAGGGTATTTGGTTTTAGGTTTAGGGTTTAGAGTTTAGGTTTTAGGGTTTGGATTTAGGGTTTTAGGTTTAGGGTTTAGGATTTAGAATTTGGATTTATGTTTAAGGGTTTAGGTTTTAGGGTTTAGGGTTTAGGGTTTATTGTTTAGGATTTAAGGTTTAGGGTTTATGGTTAAGGGTAAATGATTTAGGGTTTAGGGTTTATCTTTTAGGGTTTTGTGTTTAGGGTATAGCGTTTATGATTTAGGTATTAATGTTTAAAGTTTAGGATTTAGGGTTTAAAATTTAGTGTTAGGGTTTAGGATTTAGGGTTTAAGGTTTAAGGTTTAGAGTTTAGGATTTAGGGTTTAGGGTTTAGGATTTAGGGTTTAGAGTTTAGTATTTAGGGTTTTGGATTTAAGGTTTAGGGTATACAATTTTAGTTTTAGGGTTTAGAGTTTAGGATTTAGGATTTAGAGTTTAGGATTTAGTGTTTAGAGTTTGGATTTAGGGTTTTGGGTTTAGGGTTTAGGATTTAGAGTTTGGATTTGGGTTTTAGGTTTTAGGTTTTAGGGTTTAGGGTGTAGGGTTTAGTGTTTATGGTTGAAGGTTTAAGGTTTAGTGTTTAAGGTTTAGGGTTTATGGTTAAGGGTATAGGGTTAAGGGTTTAGGGTATAGGGTTTTAGGCTAAGGATTTAGGGTTTAGAGTTTAGGATTTATTGTTTAGGCTTTAAGGTTTCGAGTTTATGATTTAGGGTTTAGGGTTTAGGGTTTAGGGTTTATGGTTAGGGTTTAGGGTTTTGAGTTAGCATTTAGGATTTAGGGTTTAGGGTTTATGGTTTAAGGTTTATGGTTTAGGATTTAGAATTTACGGTTTAGGGTTTAGGGTTTAGGTTTTAGGGTTTAGGTTTTAGGGTTTAGGATTTTAGGTTTAGGATTTTGGACTTAGGGGTTAAAGTTTGAATTTAGGGTTTAGGGTTTAGGGTTTAGGGTTTAGGGTGTAGGATTTTGAGTATAGGATTGAGGGTTTAGTGTTTAGAGTTTAGTATTTAGGGTTTAGGGTTTAGAGTTTAGGATTTAGGGTTTAGGGTTATAGTTTAAGATTTAGGGTTTAGGGTTTAGTGTTTAAGGTTTAGTGTTTAGGGTTTAGGGCTTAGGGATTAAAGTTTAGGTTTAGGGTTTAGGGTTTAGGGTTTAGGGTTTAGGGTTTAGGGTTTAGGTTTTAGGGTTTAGTTTTTAGGGTTTAGTGTTTAGGGTTTAGGGTTTAGGGTTTAGGGTTTAGGGTTTAGAGTTTAGGGTTTGGGGTTTAGGTTTAAGGTTTAGGGTTTAGGGTTTAGCGTTTAGGTTTAGGGTTTAGGGTTTATGGATTAAGGTTTATTGTTTGGGGTATAGTGTTTAGGGTTTAGAGTTTAGGGTTAAGTGTTAGGGTTTAG
>JAJOOS010080715.1:0-13692 GCA_029582725.1 Solanum chiquidenum | reverse complement strand
TGGAGGTTGATAACCGGCAGGCATTTTCAAACTATCAATCCTTGCAGTGTATGGCCTTGCATATGTCAAGGAGGATTTTGTAGCAACCTTGTACTTGTCTTTAATGGTCCCCATGATGAACTCCCTGATTTGGTTGATCGGGATCTTTCCTTCCGAAGAAACTTGGATCTCTTTAGCATATTCAACTTGCTTTGTGGGGCGATCGACTGTCTCTTGGACTTGCGGACGTTTTCCAGGTGCGTGACTTGATTCTTTATCCATCATGCCCTCCACCCTATCAGTTAGCTTAACAATTCGAGCATCTTGATCTTGAACATACTTGGTCAAACCTTCAATAGCTCTTGTCAAGCTCACGAGTTGTTCTTCTACGGATGAAGCGTTAGTCACCATCGCGTGCATTACCATAGTAGGTGGCGGAGAGTAGCGTTGATTTTCCTTAACATGAGATGCAAACTTGTTATGTGGGGTAGATCCCGTGCTTAAGACATCATTGTCGACCGAGGAAAAGGACTTCTCGTATGTAGATGGGCTCAATTGGGCAAGAACCCTCTCGACCATTTCGGCAATGTCTTCTTTTGCAGCTTTTCCAGGAGACTTCACATGTTTTGGAGACAAACCAAAGACAGTAGCATATTCGGACGGCACTCGTGAGGCTCGTTGTCCCAGCAATTTGGCTTGGTTCCTTGTGATAGGTCCTATGCTTCCCGCAGTAACATCGAGGATGTTTTCGACATCGATGCAGAACTTGGATCCATCAGTTTTTGCAGATGCAGATACGAATCCAGATGCGAATACAGATGTAGATGGAGATTTTGATCCAGATTTGGATGTAGATACGGATACAGATGTAGATCCAGATTTGGTTGCAGATGCGGATTTTGAGTTGATCTTCTTGAAAGTCATCTTGGTGTTTTTGAACTTTGGTTGTCTTGAAAAGAAGAGATGAGAGGTAAAGATTGTCCCACTGGGCGTGCCAATTTGTAAGTGTCTAAAGTTTTAATCATGAAATACAGTAAACAGGAACAGAAAAATAGCAAGCAAACAATAATATTTGTATTTGAATTAATGCGAAGGTTACAATCTTTATAGAATCTCTTAAAAAGATATGTAATCCCCTGATTCTTCTCTTCACAGATGTTCTTGATTTGGTGGAATACTTGTGGCTCAACACTTGGAGCGAAGACTTCTTTGTATGAGGAAGACTTGCAGATCACCACTGAAGAGCAACTATGTATTTCTGTGTGTATGTATATCCATGTCTTCTGGTCTTATGAAGACCTCTTTATATAGGCTTGAGCTAGGGCCTTAGGGGTATTTTGGTCCAAGCAATTTTTTGACCCCTGGGCCTGAAGAACATGAGTTGGGCTCATCTTGTCAATTTAATGGACTGGCCCAAATGTTATTTGGACATGATTTAAGTCATATAATTTTGACTTAAATATTAATCCGACTTTATTAACCAGTAATTTGACTTGGTCAACGTATCATGAATTTAAGATTTAATCCAAATTTAGTATGGATTTATCAATAAAACTTCACTGTCTACAGTATTGATTTCATAAAATCAGAATAACGGTAAACTTCACCTTCTTTCCTTAATTACATGTATCTATATGTTTATATTTTAATATATATATATATATATATATAATTTTTAATTATTTATCTAAGGTGTATATATCCTACCTACAATAATAGTAATGCATGTATCTGAGGGTTTTTTTTAGAATGATTTTCATAAGTACATTTTGTATCTATTATACATGATCATGTATCTGAGTTATATCATTTAGAAACATTTGTATATTGAAACATATATAACGACAATGTCTACCATGTTAATAAATTCTTCGTTAGATATTGTTATATTCTAGTGTTTTGATAATCCTCACAAATGCAGGGACCCGGTCCTTGGCAGAGTGCTTCCGTCCAAATTCAAAGCGGTGCATATCTGTAAATCTATCTATACAGTTGTCTTGTCAGGTTGGTTGCTGAGATGTGCAGCGCACTTTACCAATAGGAAGAGCGGACGAAGTTGTTTGTTTAAGTGGTCAAAAATTTTGTTGGTAACTGATACATACAACAATAAACAAACAATATTATTCATTCAAGAAGATAGAAATCTAGCAAGTCTTTTTTAAGAACTCAAGCATCAAAGAACGCAGAAAGGGACCTGGTCCCAAAAAGTCTGCGTATGAGAAAATGACGAAAAGACAACTGTCAAAAGGAAGCCAACTCTGATGTGGTTGGTGCACAACCTTTCATGACAGCAGACTTTCAGCCAATGGCCTTGTCCCAAGGGTTTGTGTCCATCTTGATAATAGTCTCTTCTCCAAAAAAACAAACCCAAGATTTGGCAATCAAAGTTGTGAATTTCTGAAAACTCATAAGCTCAAAAGAAAAGTCTAACTTCAAAGAAGTATTATCATCAAGAGCAACAGGGACCTAATAGAGTTGCAAGCTGTCTAGTTGGCTTAGGATTATATCTTTCATGCTTACATTATAAATCTATTCCTAATCTATAAAGGAATTAGATCATTGTTCAGTTCATCCAAAAGTCTAAGTCAGTTAAGGTCAACTGATTTAGTAGGCAGCATTGTTGTTGCTTAGTCAAATTCTAAGTCATCTAGTGGTAGGTCGTCTAGTGGGCAACGTGGTTGTTGCTTAGTCAAAATTCTAAGCCATCTAGGTGGGATGGTTTAGAGGGCAACGTGGGTGTTTCTTAGTCAAATACTAAATTATCTAGACGTGGGTAGCTTAGTGGGAAATAGTGTTATTGCTTAGTTGCTCTCTTCGTAGTAAGAGTTGCTACATTAAGGGGGAAGGGATTTAGAGGTAAATTCTTAGGTTGCAAGCTATTGTAATATGAATCGTTGCTCCGTTTGAGTGAAATGGAGTTTGGGTTGAAAAGTCTGTGAGGACAGGTCGTGGTTTTCACCGCCCTTGAGGACGAGGGTTTCCACGTAAAATCATTGTGCAGATTTTACTTCCAGTCATTTACTTTCTATATTTATTTCAATTACTGTTCTTGCTGAGTCAAGATACCTGGTCCGTATATTGGATGCGTACTATTGCATGTGATTATATTACTGCTCTTCTTTGTCAAGGGACCTGGTCCATTGACTGTTAGTGGACACACATATTCCAACAATTGGTATTAGAGCAGGTGCTCTCTAGCTGGTTAACACCAAGAGAGATTCATGTGGAAAGATGGCTGCTCCACTGAGCAGAAATCAAGAAGCGTCAAAGAAGGAGTTGAAGAAAGAAGAGTCTCAAGCTCTCAAGGTGACATCTGGTGAAACTTCTGATGAAAATGAGGACATGACATACCTTACAAGAAAGTTTAAAAAATCAGTGAGGAAACATAGAGGTTTACGAAAGGCAGGAAACTCAAACAGAACTGCAAATGGAAACTACTTATGCCACAAGTGTGAAAAGCCACGGCATTTCATAAGAGATTTCCCCATTCATAAGGTCAAAAACAAAGACTACCCAAGGCTCGGGGGATACAAATACAAGAGAAAGGACCCGATCCTTGATAATAAAGCGAGAAAATTTGCAGCTGACTATGTCATGAAGAAAGCACTTGTTGTCTTAGGTGATTCCTCAAATTAATCAGGGGAGTTAGAACATCATGAAGATGCATCAATGCTTGCTGTTAAAGACGATGAAGATGGGTCTAATGCCATATTTGCCTTCATGGAAAAGTCTGATTATGAAGAAGCTGAGGAAGAGGTAACCCTTTCTGACCTTAAATAAAACTTGAATGTGTACTCTATTAGAAAGTGGAGGAATCTGGCTGTTGTGTTTATTGACTTTATTACTGAGTCAAAAACTGAAAAGGACTCAATGAACAACAATCTAGATATTTTTCATGAGGAAAAGTTAGTGTTGGTTGACCACTTGTCTATTGTGAAGGAACAATTGACAGTTCTGGAGACTAAAAATTTAGAACTTAAAGAAAAACTAAAAATGATGAGTGAAAAAAGTGCCAGAGGAAGGGAAGAGGCGGACAGTTTGTAAATTGAGCTAGGAACTAGATTGAATACTGTTGAGACTAGACTTGCATTGGCATTGGAGAGAAATAAGCAGATGGAGAGGGATTTGGTCCGGTTTAGAAAAAAACTAGAAAAATCTAAGAGATGGGCAAGTTCTTCTAAGCTACTCTCTAGTATTACTAGTCAGGGCCAAAGCAGTGGGAAATGGTTAGGATGTTTAAACATTAATCCTCCATATAATCCTCACAGTAAGTATATGTCTGTATCTGACAATCGATTGTGCCTTCATTGTGGCCGCAATGGTCATTTGAAGAAAGATTGCCCAACCTTTAAAAGGTCTTAAGAAAACCTTTCTTCCTACACCAGATAGAAAGCTACACAAAAAAGGGACCTTCTCCACTTCCAGAACTACCAAAATGAGAATGACTGTTCTGTCTCATTGGTCAAAAAGTTCACTTATCATGCCTCTATCTGTTTACTGGGGACTCAGACTGAAATGGGTTCTCAAGGCTATCAAGTGATATGGTATACAGGTGAGAGAAAGTAGCATCAGTCAATGTTGGTTCATGAATGGTGGATGCTCAAAGCACGTGACTGGTAAACTGAAAACTTTCTCTCTCTCTCTCTCAAATCACTTCAAGGTGGAGGTGTTTCTTTTGGCAATGGAAAAAAATGGTACATGTTTTTGTGAAGGCAGGACTTGAAAGTTTACGGAACACTCTTTTGAAGTTGTGTACTATGTCAATGGGTTGAAGTACAGTCTTCTAAGCGTTTCACAGATTTGTGATAAAGGAAATGAAGTCAAGTTTCTATCAGACAAATGTGTGGTCACAACTTGATCTCTCGGATGATGATGTTGTCAAAAAGGGAGATGCAAGAACATGTATTGCAGATATCAACACTGCTTGTAACATTCTCACTTCCATTGATGCTTAAGGTAAGAATATTGATCTATGATACATGAGACTTGGTCATGTGAGCTCTTCTCTCTGAACAAACTTGTGTCAAGGGACCTGGTCCACGATCTGCCCAAAATAAAATCTGTAGATGACAAAGTTTGTGATGCTTGTGTTAAAGAGAAGCAGATCAGACCATCCTTCAAGAGAAATAAGCATTATTTTAATCTTCCAAAGAACTTTCGGGCTGAAGTGGTGAATGCTACATGTCTTGTGACCAAAAGGATAATATTGGGAAGTTTGATCCCAATAATGATAAAAAAGTATTTGTGGAATATTCTTCCTCCAGCAAGGCTTATCCAATGTATAAAAATGTATGCATTGAAAACGATGTTCATGTGATGTTTGATGAGTCTAGAAGAATTGAGAAGTAAGTGGCTGAACAAAGAAGATTCTAAGATGGAAGAGTTGCTTCAGATTCAGAGATATGTCTAACCAATGAGCTTGCTGAAGAATATTCTCTTCATGAATCTAACAATTCCAAAGAAGTTGATGCAGATGATGAACTTGATGAGGGACCTGGTTCGGTAGACAATGCTGAACAAAGATGATGTTGTTAAAAGTATGACACTCGATTCCCCGACAGGCTGACAGGTTGTCCAAGTTCCTCTTCCACAATGGTTTCAAAAGAGGTATAATTGACAAATTTCTCTTCTTGAAATCACAAAGGAAAGGACTTGCTGATTACTCAAGTATATATCAATGATATCATCTGTGAAGTAACTTTTTAGGCATTATGTGAAGATGTTGGTGCATTCATTAGTAGCGAGTTCTAAATGAGCACGATGGGAGATTTCTTCTTAAAAGTTACAGATCAAGCAAACCTCTAAAGGTACCCTCAGCTGTCAAGAAAAGTTCATAAAGGAGTTGCTCAAATGGCTTAACATACTTGAAGTCAAGACAATGTTAAGAATGGTAATATCATCATGAAGCTTTTCAAAATGGAAGATCAAGTGGCAGACATCTTCACCAAACCCCTAAGCAAGGACCAGTTTGTCAAGAACATGGACTTGATTCTAGCTCAGAGAATATACTGAAGAAGTTTCATATCATGGATGTCAAGTCTACTGATACTCTCATGAGGACCAACTCGATGCTGGATGCTTATAGATATGGTCCAGATATAAATGATACAAGTGTTAGGATCTATGCAAGATTCCAAGCTTGTCTAACGGAATCACTTTTGAAGGTTACTAAGAGAATCCTAAGACATTTGATGACGACAGGGACCTAGTTCTACTCTATCCATCAGGAGATTTTATGTTGATTGAAGGAATATGGTGATGTTGATTCTTTTGGGTATCAAACTGATAGAAAAAGCATGAATGACTCATTTTCTGGGATCATATCTCATTCATGGGAATAAAAGACAAGATTTTGTTGCTCTTTCAACAACTGAGGCAAGGTACGTAGTAGATACAGGCTGGTGTGCTTAACTCCTGTGAATCAAACAACACCGTGAAGTTCTTAGAGTGGCTCATAGGGATATACCTCTATTATGTGCTATCACGAGTGCTCTCACTATGGCCAAGAATTCAGTCCACCATAAAAGGACTAAGCAAATTGATGTGAGACATCACTTTCTGAGGGATCATGTTGAGAAAGGAAATATCAACTTGTAATTCTGTAAGATCAAAGATCAAATCACTGATATCTTTACAAAAGCTCTGACAAGGGACCTAGTCAAGATAAACAAATTAAAGTTAGGGATGCTGAAACATTTTTTAATGGATCCTGAAGCAATCAACTCTCTCATGACTATGCAAAGGGAGCAGGTATCCTTGCTTTTCAGTTATATATGTTTTAGCAAATTCAGTCTCATACCTTTAGTAGGTATACACACATGGCAAAAGGGCTGAAGGAAAAGGGAGGTCAGGACATATCTAGGCAATCACATTCAACTTACTGAGAGGGACCTGGTCCGTCCTCGAAGGTTAGCACTCTTAACATTGCATTTTGAATTATGCATGAGAACCGTTGCAATTGCCACATGTCTAATCGTTGTGCCATCTTTCGAATACCAAGATGACACTTGCTTCCACAGGATACACTCTTCCACTTTCCTTGTACTCCATAGTTCTTTCCATCTCCCCAGAAAATTTAAATTCCCTTCCTAAAATCAGAAAATTACAAAACCCTATTTTCTCCTCTCTCTAAAGAACCTTCAAATGTTTAAACCATTGTTCCTACTGGAGAATTTTCTGATAAAGAAATTTTTGAGTGTGAAGAGGGACCAGGTCCATTAAACAAAAAGGAAGAAGGTGAAAAAATGATGTTCAAAAAGGAAAAGGTTGACATTCTGAGAACTCAAAGTATTATGAATAGAAGGGTGTCTGATTTTAAAAAAAATGATGATGAAAATGAAAAAAAATTGAAATGGTTCCTCAATTATTGATCAATTCATCTCGGAGGCCTTGAGTAAGTTTAATCTTACTAATTTTTATGTCATGATAAACTCGGGCTTGATATGAAAGCTATGATAGTTGCTCTTGCTAATAGGGATACTAAAATAGTTTGTTTGAAGGCTTAGCTTCTGGAGGAACAATCAGAGGGACCAGGTTGGAAAAATAAAAACGGAATGCTCTGAAGGTTGGCAGCAAAGCATGCTGAACTTTAAGAGAAGCTTCTAAAAACCATGCTAAGGAATATGTTCTACTAGTTTTATTTTTTCCATCCCTTGCTCCTAAGCCATTCCCTCTCTCCCTAAATTCTCATGCCAGTCCTCATTCCTCTCTTCTATCGAAACTCAGTGGGTATTGTCTTGTTAGGTTGGTTCAGTGTACTTCCCCAATAGGAAGGGCGGACGAAGTTGTTTGTTTAAGTGGTCAAAACCTTTGGTGGTAACTGATACATACAACAATAAACAAAAATATTATTCATTCAAGAAGACAGAAAGCTAGCAAGTCTTTTCCAAGAACTCAAGCATCAAAGAACGCAGAAAGGGACCTGGTCCCAAAAAGTCTGCGTACGAGAAAATGACAAAAAGACAACTGTCAAAAGGAAGCCAACTCTGATGTGGTTGGTGCACAACCTTTCATGACAACAGACTTTCAGCCAATGGCCTTGTCCTAAGGGTTTGTGTCCATCTTGATAATAGTCTCTTCTCCAAAATACAAACCCAAAATTTGGCAATCAAAGTTGTGAATTTCTGAAAATTCATAAGCTCAAAAGAAAAGTCTAACTTCAGAGAAGTATTATCCTTAAGAGCAACAGGGACCTAATAGAGCTGCAAGCTGTCTAGTTGTCTTAGGATTATATCTTTCATGCTTACATTATAAATCTATTCCTAATCTATAAAGGAATTAGATCATTGTCCAGTTCATCTAAAAGTCTAAGTCAGTTAAGGTCAATTAATTTAGTGGCCAGCATTGTTGTTGCTTAGTCAAATTCTAAGTCATCTAGTGGTAGGTGGTTTAGTGGGCAACGTGGTTGTTGCTTAGTCAAAATTCTAAGTCATCTAGGTGGGATGGTTTAGTAGGCAACATGGTTGTTGCTTAGTCAAATTCTAAGTTATCTAGAGGTGGCTAGCTTAGTGGGCAATAGTGTTATTTCTTAGTTGCTCTCTTTGTAGTAAGAGTTACTACATTGAGGGGGAAGAGATTTAGAGGTAAATTCCTAGGTTGCAAGTAGTTGTAATCTAAATCGTTGCTCCGTTTGAGTGAAATGAAGTTTGGGTTGAAAAGCCTGTGAAGACAGGTCGTGATTTTCACCGCCCTTGAGCAAGGGGGTTTCCAAGTAAAATCATTGTGCAAATTTTACTTTCTGTATTATTTCAGTTATTGTTCTTGCTGAGTCAAGGGACCTAGTCCGTTGATGTATAGTGGACACGTACTATTGCATGTGCTTATATTATTGTTCTTACTATGTCAAGGGACCTGGTCCATTGATTGTTAGTGGATGCACATATTCCAACAAATACAAATACATGTAATACCTAATAGACATATAAAGACTTAATGCATATACAATGAAAACAAAAGGATACATTAACTTGTTTGAATACACCACATACATCTAATAAAACAATATGCAACACTTTTAAGACTAAGATACATATCATTAATTTCAGATACATATAGAAGAAATCATGCTTAATCCTTCTCCTATATCACTTTCGTCGTCTACGGAGAAAGCGATTATTAGTTAATAAAGATACAACACATCATCATGAATATATCAAAATAGACTTGAAAATCCATAGAATCCATGACTTCAATGATAAAGAGTTTATGGAGTCTTCGACGATGAATGTGAATTGTTTGGTCGATCCATCGATTAACTTGGAAAGCTTTCTTTGTAACAGTTACTTCGATTTGGTCTTGTTAGAAAGGAAAAATACAGAATAAGGTTTGGATTCAGGTGATTTTATCGGTTATGGTGAATTGATGATGATATCTTGAGAAGAAGAGAGTAGATTAGCCATTGTTGGAGTGAAATTGTATGGTGAAATTCTTGAATCATAAAGGAGGAGAGATAATTAAGTGATAAATACGGGAGGAGAGAATTAAGAAAGAGGGGTTGATTTGGAGTGAAAGAGTAAATTAAGAAGATAATTAATTAGTCCTAATTTTAAGAGATGTGGGAATCTAATTGTATTTTAAATAATATTTGGTATAAAATGTTAAAAGTGGTAATATATATAATTGTTTAAAAATAGAGGTATATGATAGTGATGTATGTCTAATAAGATAGTTTGTCCAATAAAATATAGTCAAGCCAACTCATTATAGTGGCAGTATTTTTCTGAACATTGTAGGGTTGTTATAGTGAACATTTTATGGTTGTTATAGCGAGTTTTGTTATATATATATATATATATAAAAAAAAACAAAAACAGCTATATTTAGAACAGATACGACTATATTCAGACATAGTTACAAGACAAGAGATAACTTTTACACACGAACGAATTAAACAGATAGATTTACAAATACCTACAATAGGAGCTAGAATTTACCATTACATAAAGGAAATTAGAAAATAAAAACAAGATTGGGAACGTTATATTTAGCATAAAAATAAATATTAGAACATAAATTCATTATACAGCTAAAATCTAGACAGAATTACTATATGAAAAAACATCATTTTGCTAACCAATTAAGATTAAATTATTGGTACTTATATAGAGAAATAAAGATAAAATCAGAGTGGTTGAAATTAAAGGAGGCATTAAGTCTATATCTAAAAGTACTAGAAACAAGAGACTTAGTAAACAGACTTTGTAATCACGGGGGTCTATATTCGTCAAACAGACCAACATTAGTCAACCCAAAATTATTAAGTGCGCTAAAGTGGGAATTATATAGTATCGATAATAGTATCCAACACATAAATAATCACATAAAAATCCAAAACAAACATATTAGTGAACTAGTTTTTCATTTAGGTTAAGCAAAATCAAAAACTAAAAGAAAGTAAAATAGGAAGTACTAAGAAATTAGAATATTTAGACTTAGAAGTAGTTTCAGAAAAGAAATATCGAAGACTAAAATTTGGATCAGTAATTAAGTGTAACTTCACTGAAGGAGATCATATTTTATATAGTGATAATCAATACTATTACAGATCTAATTAGAAATTAGCAGAACATAGTCAGTCTAAAGACAATAGATTTCTAAAGTTAATAGAAACTATAGAAAACCTGCAACATAAACAACACAAATCATTAGAAAAAATAGAACAAAATTTTGATTTTCTAAAAAACCAACAACTAGATATAATTTCAAAGGTACAGACAATAGTAGCAACAAATAAAACAATTGATAACAGTCCACTAGAAATAATAAATAACCAATTAGAAAATCTTTATAAAGAAACAAAAAAAATTAAGAAAGAACTTAGTAAGCTTAAAGACTTAACCCTTTCATGAACAACGTTTTTTATCAAAAAGTTTTTAGAAAAACAATCCAATTTCAAGCTAACCCTGAAGGATTATCAGATTATATACCACCAGGAAAAACAAATTCTATAAGTGTAAAACAAAATAATCTAATAATTTTTGCTTTATTAGAATTAAATAAAAACCTAGAAGACCAAATAACTAAAATAAATTAAAAATTGGATAGTTTATTAGAAACTAAAACCTCTAAAAAAGAAGCTGAACAAGAAAGCTATATACAAGCATTAATAGAACATCTTAAAAAGATTGAATTAACCCCTCAAAAGGATAGACTTAAAAGAAAAGAAAAGGCATGGACCTTTTTTCAAACAGGAATAGAAGTTCCCAAGAAAGACAAAGGCTCAATTTCTCTCAAGATAGACTAGGAAACAATATGATAGCTAGAAATGAAGATTGTGAACATATATTTATTATATATATACTGACTTTGATGCTTTGATCTCATATAAAATTCATTGAGCAACTATCTCAATGAAAAAGACAAAAAAAAATGGTTAAAAATGTCCTTAGTTAATAGCTTGGTCAAAAATACTGATATTGTCAATAATTTAATCTAAAAATGTGCAAATATAATTTTTTTTAGTGTAAAGATATGACTGAGGACCGGGGTATTCCAAACAGGGAAGATGCTAAAAGGAGTAAATTATACCGTACTGACCCTTGTCCCCAAATCAACACATATTGTTGATGTAAGTAATTTTGGACCAATTGCGCATGTTATAACACAATTTATAAAGTGATCACAAAGATGTTGTGTCACAAATTGAATAAAGTGTTGCCAAATATAATTTCTGAGAATCAAAGTGTGTTTGTGACTGATTGTGCAAAATATCCTGATATGTCAAGACGTGCAGCTATATAATAGGAATTGAATACCACCAAAAGCCAAAGGAATTGAATTCAAAATATCCTGATATGTTATATGGGTGTAACAATATACTATATATGAATGGCTCGAAATGAGGCATTGTGGAAAAAGAAGTGTGTCCTTTACAAAAATCTTGAAGCTAATAAGGATGGATGCTAAACACAGAATCTTGGAGATAATACATACTTGTAAAGATAAGTGATGGATTGAAGATATAATCCAGAGAGACATTGTATAATTAAGCACAATTAGTGGTAAACATAGATAGATAGGTTGGGTGGTGTTTGCTTTTGTTTAGTTTGTGAAATTGTGTTCGACCAAAAAAAAAGGTGCAAATATGAAAGATGTCAAATATAAATAGGTAGATCTTACGTCTCTCTTAGTGAAAATATAACTTATGGCATATGCTTCATACAAAATAAGTAGTTTGTCAAATACCCTTCAAATGATATATACTTCAAAGCTTCCTTCTTTTTTTATATTTTTTATTTCATAATATTGAAATCCGATTAATTTGAATTTGCATCGATTATATAAAATTTTGTTCGGAAAAACCGTTCTTTTCGTTTTAGATTTTGAATATCTAGTATTGACAAAATAATATATGTGACTGAGTTAAATAAATAAAAAATTATAGTACGAATACTACAATTTCCTTGCTCAAATGACAAATAGTAAGAAAATAACATATACTATATTTTTTGAGGGACGATTCTCTTACTGATGAGGGGTGGTTTGAGGGGGTAAAGGCAACAATTTTCTTTGAATATTTCACTTATTTTTTATCTGTGTCATAACTTTATTTTTCCTGTTTTGCAATTTGCCCTCATGTATAACTCAAGAAAAGAGTGGTTTCAGTATTTCATTATCTTTTCGTTTTATTAAATGAGAAAACAAACGTTCGATTGAGTTATAAGATGAAATATAAATTTTATTATTGCATCTTATAAATTTATAACCAATAAACATGCTTTTGTTTCTCTAATAAAAAGTAAAATACGAAAAAAATATGACAAATTGATTACTAGTTTCATAATATTTAACCCAAAATTTTAGTGATTCTTTAGGAGTCATTTGATACAAAAAATAATAATGCAGGGATTAGTAATGCAGCAATTAGTAGTGCATGGATGTTTGGTTCATTGTTTCCCACCTCATGTTGTGTTTGGATTAAAACTCTATAAAAAGCTTCTTTTCAATTATACCCTTGAATTATTATGTAATTGGATCAAGGTAGATAATTGTCGGACAATGTTATTTTTTTATGGCATTTCTAACTAGCTATGAGAAGAACAATTTTGTTGTCATGTTTGCTATTTTTTCACTTGAATTATTTGAGGATAAATAATTGTCATCTTAATAAATTGATCACTCACAAAATGTCATTTTTAAAAATTTTTTAAATAAAGCATCTACTTTTAAAATTGAAAAAATGGTCAACAATGGTAAAATTAAATAAACCATCTACATTTACACATAAAAATTGGAAATTGTAATTTTAATATGTATGTAATTTTTTTAATTGTTTAAATAAAAATAATTAGAAAATCACAAAAATAAATAAATATATAAATATATATATATATATATATATAGAATATATTCAATTAAGATCACAAACGTCATATACAAATAAACAACTCACATTTCAAATTTGTATTGGATTTATTTAGTAACAAACAACTCTCTCTAAATAATTTGTAAGCTAATTTATTTAAATAAATTTACTAGTACAAATATAAATCATAAAATCAAGAAAATAAACAAAATAATTAAAATGATTTGAGGAATATTTTTGTCTTTACATAGACTTATCCCATAGTATTATATCTTATGTATTATTAATACCTCCAAATGGAAGGTATTAGTAATACATCCTATAATACCAAGTAGGAGGTATAACTAATCCATGAATTAGTTATACATAGGCTCAAATTCCTACCAAATATAGTACTAAATAATACCTTA
>JAJOOS010080712.1:0-10823 GCA_029582725.1 Solanum chiquidenum | reverse complement strand
AACTATATATTTAAATAAATTTTTTCAATGTAATTTGTAAAATATTGTGATAACGACAACTCAAAATACATTAGACCTGATAAATGTAGATAATTATAGAAACAATGCATAAAGTTCATATGTGTCGAACCAAAGAGAGTCGGACATTAATAGTATTAATCATACAAGTATTTTCTCCTATATTACGTCAATTTGATAAGTTGTGAATCATTACTTATATTTGTTACTAAAATGACCTCCAATTAGGTAATTTTTTTAATTATTATGTTTGAATAAATTTTAAACTATATAATTTAATCATTTTTAAATGTAATTTATAAAATATTAAGATAACAACTCAAAACACATTAGACTTGGTAAATGTTGAAAGTTATAGAAATCATGCATATAGTTCATATGTGTCGAATCACAGAGAGTCAGATATATACTATTAAATATATAAGTTTTATCTCCTATATTATGTCGATTTGATAAATTCTGAATCACTACTTATGCTTGTTACTAAACTGACCTCCAACTATGTAATTTGCTTAATTATTATGTTTAAATAAAATTGAGCTATATAAATAAATAATTTTAAATGTAATTTATACAATAACGACAACTCAAAACACATTAGACCAGGTTAATGTCAATAATTATAGAAATCGTGCATATAGTTCATATATGTCGAACCAAAGAGAGTTAGACATTAATAGACATTAACAATTTTTAAAATATTGGGATAACGACAACTCAAAACACATTAGATCTGATAAATGTCAATAGTTATAGAAATCATGTGTACAGCTCATACATGTCGAACCAAAGAGAAAATGTCAATAGTTATAGAAATCACGCGTGTATAGCTCATACATGTTGAACCAAAGAGAAAATGTCAATAGTCATAGAAATCATGCGTATAGCTCATACATGTCGAACCAAAGAGAGTCAGACATTAATAGTATTGATCCTACCAGTCTTATTTCCTATATTACATTGATTTGATAAATTGTGAATCATTACTTATATTTGTTGCTAAAATGACATCCAATTAAGTAATTTTTTTAATTATTATGTTTAAATAAAATTAAACAATATATTTAAATAATTTTTAAATGTAATTTGTAAATTATTGAGATAACGACAACTCAAAAGATATTAGACCAGGTAAATATCGATAATTATAGAAATCATGTGTAAAGTTCATATATGTCGAATCAAAGAGAGTCAAACATTAATAGTATCAATCATACAAATTTTGTCCCCTATATTACGTCGATTTGATAATTATGAATCATTGTTATATTTGTTAATAAAATGACCTACAAATTCCAATTAACTATTTTTTAACTACTATATTTGAATAAAAAAATTAATGTTAAGTAAATTTAGTTAACACTAATCTTTTGGCCATAATCTGTTGTAATATTAGTTAGGTAATTTTTTTTATAATAATACAACCAATAAGAATATAATGTGTAATATAAGGTGAATTTTTTCTTATTCTAATACAATCAACAAGAATACAATGTAATTCAGAAATTATTTTTTTTTACTACTGATGTTACAATTTTTATTGTTTTTTGTAAAACATAATTTGAAAACATTTTTTTTATATAGGTTGCATGAGATCACTTAATGTTTTTTTGTTGAAATTTGTAGTCTTTTTTCATAATTGACTATGGAATCATCATTAATGTCATTGATTATTTTCAATATATTGAAAACATAATGGAAGATTATAGAGATCCCAAGAATGTATTCAATTTTCAAGCTAAAAGGGTAAAATTATCCAAAATAAAACTAGTTTATAGTGTGAACATGTCCTTTTACTATTATGGCCAAATCATGCGAGAATTTTTGTATTGTTTTGCAAAGGATATAGTATGAAAGACAAACATGGTATTAGTAATAAATAGAAGTGTTTTTTTTAAAAATAAAAAAATGCTTTTGTACATTAACAATTTGTATTTGACTAACATGATTTGTGGTGAAAGAGTTTTATTCATAATTAAAGATTGCAGCGCAATCTAAATTTAATTGATACTCCAGAATAGGAAAACAAAAAAATTGTGTTTGGAGAATCAATTAAAAAACACTTCTGTCCATATCAGAGGTCTAATTTGTGCATGGCTAAGTTGACGCCGCTCAGTAGGGAGAAGATTAGTTGAGACTTGAGACTTGAGAGGCAGCGACCTTTAAACGGTAGTATGTAGAGAAGAATGCTAATGCACCCAAGCAAAAGCTACGTGCTCGCCCTAAATTCAGGGGCGGATCTATGAAGGGGTGTGGGGGTGCCACGCCACCCCCGAACTTCGACGGAAACTCTATATATACATAGATATATATATATAATATTTATATAAATATAAAGTGTGCCACCCAAAGAAAAAAACTGGCTTGTGGTGCCACGGTAGGAGGACAACTTTAGAAGGCTGATGTTGTGGGTTCGAATCCCATTTGTACCTATTTTTTTGAGAAATTTGTTGCAGACGTTTTTTAAGGGGAAAAAAAAAGCTCCAAGCACGTTTTTTTTTAAAGAAAAAACAGCTGGCACATTATTTTATTTTATTTTTATAATTGTTATTGACTTAAATTAAATTAATTACATTATTACTGCTTTGACTTTTTTTTTATTTGGCACCCACGGACTCTAAATACTGGATCCACCACTTGCCCTAATATAAGAACTTTTGAGTAGATCTTCTTCATGAGTGCCCATAATTTCGTGATTTGAGGCAAAATTTGGGATTAGGTCAGTCTTCTTTAAAGAGCCCTCATGATATTGTTATGCTAATCTCTCTTAATTATCATTTCATTACCGAATTGACAGAACCAATTTTATAATCATACTACAATAGTTAATTTTGCTTTGTTGTTCGGGTTAGCTTACACATACCTTAGTTAATTTTGTTCATGTTGTTCGGGTCAGCTTGTGCACATCTTAGTTAATCTTGTTCCTGTTGTTTGGGTCAGCTTGCACGCACTTCAGTTAATTTTGTTCCCGTTGTTCGGATCAGCTTGCGCACACACCCCACCAACACATGTACCGGGTCATACTATGCACCAAGGTTGGGACAAATGGGAAGAAAATGACTTTTTGTTTTTGTCTCCGCTGAGAATTGAATAGTTCTGGACCCACTTCAGTCACACCTTGGGTGCAAAAAGTTTAACTTTTTCCTGGTTGTATTGTAATTTGTTTAGTTTAAAGAGAAACAAAAGCTTCAATGTGAAACTGAAAGAAAGAAGAAGGTGAAGACGAAGTCACAAATTCGCTAGACAACAAGCCATGATTCATTTTTTAACTTTTTTTAATCTTCTGTTCTGAGTAACTCTATTATATTTGAAAAATAAGTGTTGGTTAATATGCAATATTGTAGTTTTTCAGATTTTGCTATTCACTTGAGAAAAAATTGAATTGCATTGTATTAACTTATTTTGATAGTTATGTTAGAGATATTCTCCATCACAATCTGTCAATGTAGTTATGCAACAATATCAAGAGGGAAAAACTTACATGATGTCTGCACCATACTAAGAAACTTAACATTAGGAGTTACAAATGTAAGAGAAAATACATATTAGTTAACAGTTAACACTGATTCCAGGTAAGCTTTATCTGTACCAAAAGATATGGAACTCTTTTATCTTGTTATAAATAGCTATTTGCCTTTCTTAGTTATGAATTTCTCACTATGAGGATACTGATAATATACATTTAAGTGTTCCTTATTTAGAATAAGTTTCTTTAATATCCATGTATTTGTAGATATATGACTATCAGTAGCTAACTTATTCCAAATATATGTTGTGAAAGCATAGCTTTTTATTTTTTTAATTAAATTTAAAAATGAATTAGGGAGTGAAATTACTTAGTACTAAGTGATTAGTCTCAGCCTACTTTCTAGAGAAGTTGGAAACTATATTCAACTCCATATTATCATTGGACATTAATGTTGAAATTATTTTCTAGCATCCCAAAGAATTTATCAGTTTCATATTGCACTAAACAAAGGAAAAACATACATAGATCCTTAATATCCATTTATTAACCATCAATAGTTTACTTATTTCGAATATATAGATATGTTCCAAACAAAAGTTTATTTTTTGGTTAAAAAAGAACTTTCAGGGAATGAGAATTACTCGAAATAGTACGTAGTTGGTCTCTGCGAAGAGGTTTTCTTGCTACGCCCCTACCTCTGTCTAGAAAAGTTGGAAAGTACATTGAACTCCATGTTATCAGTTGTACATTTGTTTTACCTAATTGGAAGAAATTATTCTCTACCATCTCATGCTATTTTAACATTTTTATATTCCATTAAATAAGGAAAACTTTGATAGCTTTGAATTGACCGCTTCTCATAGTTAATCCGATGATGAGTTCACCTTGGTTCTCATCCTAGTTATTAAGACTCTGGTGGTTCTTTGTGTATGATAAGTTCTTCGTAAGGACCAAAGATCAACGATGAAAAGTCAACAGTGTACTCAATGATCAAAGAAGCTATTGACTTGCGTTAACTTCAATCATCGAGTATATTATTGATCACTAGGCCACACTAGTAATTATTACTGTGATTTGGTGTCAATAGGGAGTACGAATAAAATTTTACCCATTCATAATTCTTCCTTGGACAATGTGAGCAGAGAACTTTAAAGTATTACTTTATAAAACATGAGAATTATTCCTCATGATCAAGAAGAAATGATAGATGTGTTTTTTTTTGTACATAGTCAGCATATTTTGGGGGGGGGGGGGTTTCTGTTGTGATCTGTTATTTATAGGTAAACACTTAATAAAAAATTGCAACAATTCATGTTGCTTCTAAAGTCATTGCAGATGTGGCAGCATCTTTTGATAGATGCCAATGTCCATTCCATGGTAAGCAAGTGGTGCATACATCCAAAGTTCATCTGAGCTCAGTAACTGCAGAAATGGAAGAAATATATAGTAAATTATGTTATTCTCCAAAGCAAATTAAGAAAAGGAAAAAAATTGAAATGTGAAGGCTTCGATTTTTAAATACCTTAATTTGAAGCTGCAAAAACTTCACATAAGTAACTGCTTCTTCAAGCATTGTGCTAATGTCAACCTGATGTATAGAAACAGAAGAGGGGAGAAAATCGATTAGAGGATTTATTTTTTCAATCGCTAAGATGAAGTATTATGATTTCAAGTATTGTTACCTTTGTGCCATTAGGAACAAGGTTCTGCAAGATTCTCAATCTTTCATTGATTTTTTCTCTTCTTCTCTGCAATTTTCACAAATGGAAATACTAGTTAACATTTTGAATCTATGAACAAGTTATTATTAAACGTTAAACGAATGATGCTGATGTTAATTATTATTACCCTTGCATAAAGGCTTTGTGGATCTGTTGCAGCTCCTCTGCTAGCTCTTGACTTTCCTTTGGTGTTTGAAGATACCGTGCCTCCATTTAGTTCTTGAGATGCATTAGAATCATCCTCAGAGCTGCAGCAACTTGAGCTTTGTGCAATTTGGTTATCTGCATTGTTGTTAGTCTCTTCTTCATTGTTAATTTGAGTCATTTTCTGATTCTTTTTCCCCCTTTTTGGCTGTGCCTTTTTCTTAGTACTTTTCTGTGCCTGCATTGAGTAAATTGGTAGAATCCCATTAGTAAATTCATGTATAAAAAGAAGATGTTATTCAATCACGCTTGTTAAAATTCTAATTTAACTCACATCCCGCGATTTCTTCTTGGGATTTTCAGGTGCTATTTTGTCACACTTCCTTTTCAACTGCATTTCCTTGTCTGAAACAGGGGAAATCCCAGCATTATTGTCCAATTGATCACATACCATTTCTTCTTTGTAGGTCATGTCAGCTTGAAAATCTTGATTAATACACAAATTTTCAAGACTTTTACTGTCCATATCGAAGAAATCAATGGACTGATACTCATCAGGAAGGTTGTTGTTGATTGCTACTTGAAGGAGCTGATTATTAACATCATCAATGTTGTTAGAATGCTGCAGATGCTCGTGGCTCGGGTTAGTAAAAAACATTCCATGATCACTTCCACAGCTGGTAATGCTACTTTCTTGAGAAAAATATTGAAAGTTATTGTTAGCTTCATCAGATAATTGAGAGAATGCTACTTGTGGATTATCAGTCCCATAGCTCGAGCCAGCATTATCGCTACCATTCATCGAGAACAAACTGCCATCATCACCTTGCAATTGAAGCATGAAATCTGCAGTTTCAGTACTAGAGAATAATTTGCTCAATGACTCCCATTCTTCATCAAAAAAAGCTCCAACATGCTCCATTTCTTTGGTTAAAAATGTAGAAAATATTGTCAACTGATAAACTGACAAAATAAGCTTTTGAGGATGATCTAATTAACACTTGGGAATTATGAGCTATAAGTTGGTAATATTTATACTAGAGAAGATATTAACTTGATTTCTTTAATTAATATATTTCATAATTCCAAATGATTAATTTACAAATTGTTTTTCCAATTGTGGGACCAACCAACAGGCAAAGTACAACTAAGAAGAAGGACCAAGTTCATGCAATAATGAAATAAAATATACTTCTAACCTTTCAATGAGATTAATGCAATCTTGGACTTAGCTTATAATGTCATTATTTTTTGTTTTCCTCCGGTGTTCGAAGCCCATATAGAAGCTTAGACTAAATTTGGATCGTGCATTACAGTGCCTATTCAAGGGTGACGCTCCCAACAGGATCCTAGGGCTCAAACCTGATACCTCTATTTAAGGGTGAAACAGTTTCACCACTACATCACAACCCATATTTGTAGCCTATAAGGTCATTAATATTAACTGTCTTAATCAAATCATTTAGGTATGACTACTATTCTACTAACCTCACTGATTGATGAAAATTAATCTTAAGAGAAGTGATTAATTAGATTGAAAAAAAAACAAGTGAGAACGTGGTGAGTTTCTTTTTTTGAATATTTTAATGAGTTCTGTTAAGAGCTTAATTAATTATAATTAATTAAAAGGAATGAAGAGGACGTGGGAGATGAGTTTTGAAAATCTTTAAAACTACTAACGAAATCCGACACAGTAACCGCAAAGATCGTTTGTTGTCTTTAATTTTTTGGATTTTTCTTGTTTAAACCTAACCATTGTTGCACCTAGTTGTACTTGAAATACAATGTCTTCTAATTAAGGATATTAATTAGTGGATTTCCCCCCTATTTTCTCCTTTTCAAAGAGAAAAAAAGTACTTGATACTTCCATTTGTCCCAAAATATGAATAGGTTCCAAATACATAGAATCATAACAAACCTTATTATTAAGTGTAGTGATAAGTACTAAGCCACAATTTAGGTTAAAAAAATATGAAGAAGTAAATATATAAAGAAAATAATATATATATATATATATTGTCGAGTCGCCTCTCTTCGCATGGTTGATTCTATCTTCCCTTTCTATAACATATTCAGACGCCCTCCTTTCCAACCACTAAGAAAAAAAATCAATCAAAGCGCTATCTAAGTAATGCTTTGTTTAATTTTTTTTTGTCCCGAATGAGTTTATTCGATACATTTTAAGAGCCCATTTGGATTGGCTTAAAAATTGGTCAAAATTACTTTTAAGTCGATTTTTGACTTTTGAAAATGTTTGGCAAATATAAAAAATAACTTAAAATAAGTCAAAAATGATTTAAAATAAGTTACGAAGTGTTTGGCAAGGTAAAATATAACTTAAAATAAGTCAGAAACCAAAAGTAGGTCTCCCTTACTTTTCATTTTTCGACTTAAAATTCATTTCAATTTGACTTTTTATTCTTGACTTAAAAGCTACTACTTTTTTTAAGCCAATCCAAACGGGCTCTAAGTATGCGACTCCGTATGAAAACCTCTTTCTTTTCTGCCTACTTTTCATTTACACAGTTCTCAAAACAGAGGAGGAAAGATGGGTAATATGTTCCACTAGCCTTTTGTTTCACACATCTATCCAGAACCAATAAATATATAAATTCAAAACTCAGTTATTGATACATTATATTGCAATGCTGGAATTTTAATTATAATATAATTTAAATTCTAGCTCCGGCTCTAATAGGCATGCATTTAGTTCTTATTGCCTTCTTCCTTGATCCGCCAATGTATCAAATTTCCTTTTGAGAATTGTGACAAGGACTTTGATATGAATTTTTATCTCAATTTCCTAATGATCAATAAAGTGGATTGAGAATCATGAAGTTTCAGGTTGAAATCATAGTGAAAGCTAAAAAAAAAACAAGATAAGTTTTTTCTATCGGCTCAAACCTTGATGAATAGATAGATACAATACTTATTCTGATAGAAGATACCAGTTACGATATTAGTCGAAGTGTCCACAAACGATGATAAATGATTGGGATAGGGGGGAAGCAAGAGTCTCAATCATATAAATAAAACTTAGCTGTGATATCTTGTTTTTAAGATAAGAAAAAAGAGTGAGATGATAGAAGTTAAAGGTTTCATAATTTTAGATTACCTGAACTTAGCCTTTGCCAATTCACACCTTTGATTCCGCCGTTCCTTTCGCCCTTCATCATATACGCGTCATGAAAAAGACCTCCTCTTAATATTTTATTTATGTTTACCAAAAATAACATATAAACTATATTTGATTGTCTTCCTTTCTTTTTCATTAAAATTAAATATTATGTTTCCTAGATAGAAACGGAATCACAACTTAAAGTTTATTTATTATTTCATAAATAAAATATAAATATTTTATTAAATTTTAATTAACTTAAGTCTTTAACTTTATTATTTTCTTAAGCCTAACACTTAAATTTCAACCCAAGTATTAAAATCCTAATTTATTATTTAAGTGATCTTTACATTTGGAGCACTGAATTTTTTTTTTGGTTTATTAGGAAAAATTCTCAGTTGTCACAATATGCAAGATTCAATATGTTATATATTTATCCAAGACAACTCTGCTAATATTGATTTTCCACTACATATATACATTGCTTTCTCTTTTTAGATATAAGTTTTCTAACACGGTAATGAGTTTTTTTAGTCCTGTTTCAATTGTTCTATGACTAGTATTGCTTAATAAAATTTACAATAGCTTTTTTGATTGTTTATGTACTATGAATTTGTATCTATCGAGATGCATATTCCCTAAAAAAACTATATATTCAAACCGAAATAACCAAAAAAATTGAACCAAACCGAACCAAACCAACAATAACCAAACCGACGGTTATTTTTTTGATTTGATTTGGTTTGGTTTTAGAAATTTAAAAACCGATTAATTGTGGTTTGGATTTGGTTTTAACCAATAACCGATCCAAACCGAACCATGAACACCCCTAGTCTCACTAAGTAAATACTAATCTACTCAATAGTTTGAAATAATTACGCATTGTCTTACTAATCAATAATTTCGTACCCGATTTCAAGCCAGATACATGTATCAAATTAAGAAACTAGAAACATATATCATTGATACCAAATACATTATGAAATACCTATACATAGGGTTAGAGACGAGCGAGAGGGGAGAGAGACGAGCGAGAGAGTCAACATGTATTTTAGATAGTAGATATATATGTATCTTTCTAGATATGTTCTGAAATATAGATACATAGGAACAGTGACGGATCCAGTATTTAGAGTCTGTGGGTGTCAAACAAAAGAAAAGTAAAAAAATGTGCTTGGAGCCTTTTTTTTTCCTTAAAAAATGTTTGCAGCAAATTTCTCAAAAAAATAGGTACAAATGAGATTTGAACCCACAACATCAACCTTCTAAAGTTGCCCTCCTACCGTGGCACCACAAGCCAGTTTTTTCTTTGGGTGGCACACTTTATATTTATATAAATATTATATATATATACCTATGTATATATAGAGTTTCCGTCGAAGTTCGGGGGTGGCGTGGCACCCCCACACCCCTTCATAGATCCGCCCATGCATAGGAAGATAGGTGAAGGAGAGAGTTAGTATATCTCAGATACATGTGAATCACACTTGAATACAGTGTATCTGAAACAAATTACACTTGATTAATTTAACCTACATGTAGCTGAGTGCGTCATCAGATACATGGCGAATAAATGTGATACAAAAGGTAATTTCAAAAATTCAAACAAAGACACATAATTAGATCCTAAACTAATGAAATTTATGTTATTTACTCTCTGAACAAAACGCTATTGAATTCACGTGAACCGGCTAAGACGTCGGCCAGTACTCCTTCTAGGAAATTTCTCTATGAATTTTGCTTATAACTTTTCAAGGTAGTTTGAAGGCAACGCCGGCCATTGCACGATCTCAAAGGATGAAAAAGGATAACTAAAAAAAGACATAATTAACAAACTAACAGACATAATATTATATTATATTAAAAATGAGAAAGGAAAAAAGCAACCACAAAATGTGGGAATAAAATCTAATATTTTTGTTTGAGAGTTAAGATATTCAAACAACTCTAAAAAACTAAGATATTGTTCTCGTGGAAATTCGTTTTTTTTTCAAATGGGGGCAGTTGGCCGGCCGTGCACGACGTATTTTTCACTGTAATATATAATATATATTATTCATCCTAACTTCTCTAACAAGAGTTCAAGTAGAAAACTAATTTTTTGTCTTATTAATTTTTTTGGGTATAACTTGTTGCTAATCTGTGTTTAAAAACCAGAATTACTGATTTGAATAAACTTTGCAGAAACACGAAGTAACCAAAGCTTAATAGATCAGTAAGAATAGATGAACAGAAATTTATTAACCAACAAAAATTCTGAAATAAACGTACCACAATATGGACAAACAGAATCAGGAAAAAGATCAAGCCCACTGAATACACAGTGTCCCCTTAAGGAAATTATTCCCCTCTA